>RJWJ010002976.1:0-92240 GCA_004363605.1 Indri indri
CCACACACACACACACACACACACACACACACACACACACACAGTTACTGAGAAAAAGTAGAGAATGCAGTGCAGTAGAAGCATGGAGCACATATGAAAGGAATTCGACCTCTTCTGGAGAATCAGGAAAGGATTCATGGAAGGGCCCTTGGTAGGAGCTAACGGGGAAAGCGCAGGACGGGGAACAGCAGAAAGAGTTGGGCATTCTAGGCGGAGGGTGCAACGTGTATGTGCAAAGGCCCTGAGATGAGAAGGACAAAGTGGTTACACTACAAAAAGCAAAAAATGTAAATGGCAAGATAAGAAGTCACAGACATCGCCAGACAGGACACCATAAGCCCTGTTATGGATTTGGACATTTACCCTGAGTGCAACGGGAGCCACTACAGGATTCCTTAGAGGAGAGATGGAATCAGATTTGCATTTTTCCAAGATCATTGGATAAAATGAGGAAAATAGAACAAAGAAATGAGTGCACAAAAGATAACTGTTATATGTTAGTATAGCCAAAAAATGCTGTTAACTCATAGCAGAATTCCAGGGGTGGATACGACAGAAGTGAATACTTGGGACATGACAGTACTCAGATGCAGGGGATACTGGGCTGTGCCACACAGGTTCTCCTTCAGGACCCAGATGGTCATCACCCAGCTATAGGGAAAGTTGGCTGCAGACAGCTCACAATTAAGTCACTTCTGGAAAGCGGAAATTTCCTCAGCTGAAAGGAGCTGTCATACCCAAGGTAAGCATCCTCCCTGGCAATGGCCAATACCCAACGTCTGGATGTGAGGATCAGAGTGCCACAGTGGCCCGGCCGCTTGCCTTCCTGATGGATAAAGCTGAAGGGCTTGCCTTGCAGGCCACTGTCACCCATGTCCAATTCTGCTTGCTTCCTCTCTTACAGAGGCTCCCAAGGGACCTCTTCGATAAACTGCTTGCACATGATCTCCCTTTCAGAGCTTCAATCCAACCTCGAACAGTATACATAGGTTTTTCTGTTTGTTTTTAAACCATGTACATTATTTCATAGTGACAACTGAATAACCTGCTTCAAAAGGTAGTATATTTATATTAACAGAAAGGATATTTTAAGATCATCTCAGACCTAGTATTAGGCTGAATCAAATAAATGCAATACTATTCAACATGACAATAGTATATAGCAAAGCTCTGGGCACCCACTCACTACCCAGGGAACTAAAATCCAAGAAAGAGACTACCTTGACACAGCTAATCCACCCACCGACGTTTCGTTTATTGGCTTCCCACTAAAACTGGTAAACGCTGTCGTTTAAATATCCGGGAGCTGAAGCTGGGGAACAAGTTTCCGAATCTGATGTGAACCAGCAGACACTCAATGGGCTTGTCTGATCTCTGCAGCGGAGCGCTCAGCCCCGTGATTTGAGCATATCCTTTCTGCTCCATTGGTCACCAATGGATTTTCTGTTAAGTTCAATTGAGTCAGCTCTCTTTTTAGCCCTTCTCTTTTGAGGGAAAGGCCGATGCTGTTTAAAGGTCTCACTGAAAAGCAGAGCCCTTTGATTGAAACCTCAAAAAAGACTCTATCAAGAGCACACCTTTTAATACAGCGCAACACACTCACTTATTTTAAGCCCAGCCAGGGAAGCCTAATTGTCTAAAGAACTTTTTGTTGTTGTTGTTAGTTCGTTTTGACGCAGTGCACATCCCTACTGAGGCAGCTGGAATCTAAGAAGACCCGACGAGACCATTCAGCTGATGTATAAATTTAGTATAAATAGAGCATTTCTAGTTCTAATTGATACCTGGGCAACCAAGTATCAGTTTTTGCATTTTTTGTTTGTTTGTTTCTTAGGCCCTACTGACATAAGAAAAAGCCACAGTCTTATGAAAATGTCATAATATAAAAGTCTGTATGTTGTGAGGTAATTTTAAAAGATGGTTAGTAATGTACTTGTAATAGGGTTTCAGTTTGATAAAATAAGTGGGAGCAAAAAGCATCTGATTTAATAATAATAATAAATTAAACATCATCCTTTATTGATTCTCTACATTAATAATCATGACTTTTTTTAAAAAAAATCTATTTAGAAATATGCCTGTGAATGATCTGTTTGCTCTCAGACCAGACTGACCCCCACCCTGCACTGTTCTGTATCACAGAGGGTTAAATCCTGCAAATACTTCTCCAGGCTCTATTGCTAACCAGCTTCATATCAGATTTTTCTAATGAGAGGAACTGGCAGAATAAAGTAAATGGAGGAGAGAGAAGACTTCTCTCTCTGCTTCAGGAAGCATCTCCATCAAGAGCTGCTTCCCTTGGGATCCAGCCCCCACAGGGCAGACCCTCCTTTGGGTCAAGCTCCCACTGGGTGGCTTTGGCTCCTGTGTTCTGGTAACACAGCCTCCTCCCTTGGTTGCTCCAGCACTAAGGGTAGTGGTGGCTTCCTGCTATTGATAATCTCCATCTTAACTAATCCCCTGTGTTAAATTCCCTCTGTTGAACTATCTGACATGAACTTTGCTTGCCCAATTGGACCCCAATGGACATGTAAAGCATTCAAAATTATTTTAAAACCAGGTCCTAATTTATGGCCACATAGTATTCTAAGGTTCATTTTCAATTCATTCTGCCAAGAACTTATAGGAAATCTTGAATTATAAACATCAAACATTTGTGATAAGGTTCTCAGGCCAGTCTGTAAACTTTGTCTGATCCATAACATGCCTAAAATGAAATGTTTCTCTGAGTTCCATTCCTGATTCTCTTCTTTTCTCACTCCTTGCATTCACTCTCAGTGACCTCATCTAAACTCTCTGATCACCAATTTCTCGCCAAATCTACACCTCCAACCTATACCTCTTTGCTGCGATTCAGACCTACATACCTTACTTTTCTACTAGATATCTCCAATTGGATGTTTTACATGCAACACAAATTTATTCTGTCCCCAACTGAACCAATTATATCATCCTGTTAAATTTGTCCTTTAATTATTTGCTATTAAAATGCTCCTAGTTACCAAGGTCTGAAACTTTGATATAACTCTATGACACCCTCCTTCTTGGTTTTTCTACCCTTCCACTAAACCCCACAATGAAACCAGAACAATCTATCAGATTGTAAATCCAAGTATGTCACTCGTGTAATTTTTGTATTTAAGGGATCCCCATAGCATTCAGAATAAAGTACCAAATGGTAAATAAAAAGCCCTCTTTATCTGGCTCCTGCCTAATTTCCTAGCCTCATCACTTCCCAATAGCTACACTTCCCTTTAGCCATATCAGACTCATTTGACCACTTATGTCACACTTATGCCTATGGCTTGGAATGCCCACATCCACCTTCTTAAACTAGAAACTCTTCATTGTCCTAAAAGCAAACTTAATAGTCACCTCCCCTCATGTGACAAAGAAAATATAGAGAAGTAAAAGCATTCACATTATGGACCTAAAGTGTCTTGTGAAATAAGTGCGAGGCCAATGGCTTATCTGGTCTCCTAGAAGTCCACCATCTTTGTCTTCATCTACTCCCTATGGCAGGTCTGCTGCGACACTTCTCCACAGGTTCTTTTCTTTATCATTTATCCCCTCTAAAATCTTCAAATCTATATCATGGTAGCATAAAAGAAAGAAAAGTAGAGCAAAACAACTTACTCCTTGGCTCCCCAATCCCCCTAGGTCCAAGGCATGCCCTTGTCTACTTGAACTTCAGTTCATTAGGGGTAAGGTAAAATGAGGACCCAAAAGAAATTATACAGTGAGATAGAGAAATAGATGATAGATAAATATAGAACAGATATATAGATAAAAAATAGATCAGACAGAGTATGTATTTCTATCTATGTGGGATATGTGTGGAACTGAGCTAGGGCATCATATGATTCAGTCTTACACCTTTAATCTGCTCTCAGCTTCACATTTGGTAGATTTTTGTCTTATTCAGTATTATATCCTCAATCCTAAGGACAGTACAGGTACATAGCAGATACTGAAATATTTACTAAATGAATGATTGAATGGATGTTCCTGCCAAAAAACTAGCTGCTCTGGTTGAGTCACAGGGAAGAAGTAGGAGGGGCTGGTTTGTGGGGAAGGATTCAAGGCAGAAATAGACGGTGGAGAAAGAAAAGTATTTGCTGAGGACAAGAGAAGCAACGTTGTGGCCAGCATGCCAACTGTAAGTTGTGTAAATTGTTAATGTGGGAATTTGGGGCAAAAAGGTTTTAGTACTACTTTATAACTTTGGATGACTTAAAAATTCAGGCACTTGAGAATAAGCTTTCATGCTCATCAAAGAAATAAAAATTATGTAACACAAATGGTGCTTTAAAATCCCTGTTAAGTTCCTTATCTTTTACCGCATGTGCTCTCATTACTACCTGGCCAGCTTGTGATTTGGCATTTGACACAAAGGAGGACAGTGTTGGGAAGCAGCCCTGGCACCACGGAGGAATGATGCTCCCCTCTGAAGAGCGCGGGTCCAGGCTTCCATGCTGGAGATGAGCGCTAGTGACTGCTGTGCCACCATGACACCCTTAACCGTGACAACACAAAGCCGTAGTGACCAGTCTCTTAGCTGACTAAAGAGTCCTGACCTTTTTCAAACATTCAAATGACTCTCTCATTCTCATCAGTGATAGAATGCTTCTGTGCTCTTCATTTGGAGTGGAATTTTAAAGGGATGTGCATGGGTGGTCTTTTTTTTAAAGCCCACCAAAAAATATTTTTGACAAAGGTCAAAAAGGCTTCAGACGGAAATATTAATTAATACAAAACAACGGCTTGTACTTGAAAAACAAAACTTGGGAGGATGTTGATTTTGCACCCAATCAGATAGTGTATTACTGAAAATGCACTGTTATCAGCAAATGGAACCATCTGGGCCCCAGTTAGTTATACTTATAAAAAAGAAACCTGGGCTGCTTATAAAGCCCATCAAACTCATAGAAAAGAATGTGTACACATACCATATGGTATGAGAGTCTTTTAATGATTAAAGAAACTCTCATTTACTCAGCCCAACTGCATGCTAATGGCCAAGAAAAGGCTCTCCCGTTTAAGTGCACTGTGGTCCTGTACGGTTGTGCTTCTCAAACTGGAGTAGTCAGTCATACTCCTGGGGATGTGTGGTGGTATGGGAGATAAGAGAATATCACAGGTGAAACAGGCCATAACTTCCTGGCATATCAGACTCGGAAAACAAAATGAAATAATTTGACTGTAAGGCAAACATTTTATTTTAGAATGAACACTGCTATACTGTGGAACAGAATGCAAAACTCACAGGCTTTGTACCATAAATCCTAAAACTTCGCAAACATTTTCCTTTCCGAGACTTCAGGTGAGCAAACTGTCAGAGCCTCCCTCTGCCTACACAAACTTCCAGGCCAGCTACTGTTTTCTAGGAACTCCCAGTTCACCCAGCCCTTTTTCTCTGCTGGTTTTCCGCCTGTCCAAAAAGCACTTTCTTGCTCTATTGTGTCATGTTTCAGCTGGATCTCCCAAGCTATTTAAAAGCTCATTTTAAGAACAGGGTCATGGTCTTTACATCTCTTTGACAATGACCTGTTATTGATTATATGAATTATTGGCAGTAGTTTTAATAAGACTATGAATATTGCTACTCCTAATGAAACAGTACAAAATTAATATGACAATTCTGAAAGAATTGTGATATGATTATTGCACTTAACCATTCATCCTAGGATCTAAATACTTTAAAGTACTAGTTTCTTCCACGTTACTTATTTTGCAGTACTTGAAATTCTTAAATTGTACAGGGATAAACTGAAGTTTATCCCTACTTCATTGAAGGCATTAATAGAATTGTCATGAAGGAGAATGAATAACACTTGGGTGCTACTGGCTTAGTTTGGGGCTCACTCACAACAGCTGCACACGTGTTCTGTTGCTCTCTAGGCACACCTATTCCTTCTGTTCTACTACTGCATGCTAGTGTAAACAAGGTGGCCCAGGAAGAGGTTCTTCTCATTTAGTTTCATAAATCACTCCTACCACCCTGTCTCGTGTTTGATTGTTTGGTCCAAACACACTTATACTTCATCAGCTTTAAGTTTTAACTGACATGTCATCTTGTTATAAATATATTTCTGCTTTTCTTCAAAGTCAAACTTCCAATCTTGCAGATTCAGCTCCCTTCACTGAAGTGCGGGGGAATGAACATCATTGATGCATTTAGAGAAATTTTCCTAGAACCCTTCCACATTCCTAACAATATGAGATAAACGTCAGGCAAGATGTGGTAAGAAAAGTCAGATGAGAAGTCTTTTAGAACCACTACTCCATGCTGAACCTTGAACAGCAGGGAACAATATTCTAATGTAGAATAAAATTTCCAGACCCGTCTATATGAAATAGGAAAAAAAATGATGCTTAATACAGCATAAGTGCATCCTTTCTATTAAAATGGATATGTCTTTTTCAGAGTTATTAATACTTTATTTTTGGAGTGCTTTTTTTCTTTTTTTGATTAAAAAAATTAAAAAAATGTATAGTGTGCAACATGATGTTTTGATATACACAGTTGGCCCTCCATATTCATGGATTTAACCAACCTCGGATTGAAAATATTTGGGAAAAAAAAATTCCACACAGTTCCAAAAACCAAAACTTGAATTTGCTGCACACTGAGTACTACACTGAACCATGAGAATGAAGTGATATATAGGCATTGCATTAGCTATTGTAAGTAATCTAGATATGATTTAAAGTATACAGAAGCATGTGCGTAGCTTATATACAAATATTACACCATTTTATATCAGAAACTTGAGCACTTGAAAATTTTGTTATCTATGTGCAGTCCTGAAACCAATCCCCCAAGGATACCCAGGGATGAGTGTATATAAATTGTGGATGGCTATATCAAGCTAATTAATGTATGCATTACCTCACATACTTCTCATTTCCTTGTGGTGAGAACACATAAAATCTACTCTCTTAGCAATTTTCAGGCATACAATATATTGTTATTAACTGATCTACAATAGATCTCTTGAATTTAGGGTTATTAATACTTGAAATAATAGCTTTTTCATCGAAGAAAATCAATGTGTAAGGAAGATTTAACAATAAAATACATGTTTGAATTTTAGCAACTTTTGCTTTTTGGAATATACTTGAGAAAATGTATTTAAATGATGACAGCTGCCACTTTGATAAACTTTTAAATTCTGTACGTTAACAACTCTAGGATGTGACTACAGTACTAAAATATCTGTCATGAATTGACACTGCTAAGTGCCGCGCTAGACAGTTTTCAGCAAAGTTAGCAATACTAATTGCTTAAACTAGGGCCTCCGAAGTCTCTGAAATCATTGTGGTATGGATTGATGAACTGACCTGGCCCCAGAAAACTTCCAGAGATGCTTTGAAGTACTTTCAAGTATAAAATGAATGCACCGTTTTAAGTAGTGGTTCACTACTATTTTACCAAGGCAGACAGATACAAAGGAAAATTTTTTCAGGTTGCAATTGCTCCAGAGATAATATAATTAATAATAATGAAAAAGAAAACTCACCAAATTAACACATCACTTCTGAAGATATTTTAATTGAGTCTGTGTAATAAGAGATATTTGAACTATGACATTAAGAAATGTGTCAATTACTAGTTATGAAAAAATGGACACTCAAAAGTTTGTGATCTCCTAAGATACGAAGAGCCTTCGGAAATAAAACCAAAATGTAATAATGATAATACAGTCCTTTCCACATCTACTGGTCTTTCTATGATCAGCCCCTTCTACCCTGATCCAGGCTCATCATACGTCACTCTGTTGCTGCTCCACTGACTTTTTATTTAAAACCACCCAGTGTTTCTCAACAGAGGGATCTATATTTGTAGATCCCTCTGCCTGGAAAGATCTCTCTCCCTTAGCTTTTGGCAGAGCTGGCTCCATGGTGTCATTCACGTCTCAGAGAAGTCTTTGCTGAACAACTTATCTAATGCGGTTCTCCCCTCTCCCCAGTCCTCTATCATGTAACCTGTCATACTTCCTTTAAAACTATTTAATGTGGTAAAATATGCATTAACATGACATTTACCATTTTAACCATTTGAAAATGTAGAGTTCAGTCACGTTAAGTACATTCATATCATTATGCAACAAATCTCCAGAACTTTTTCGTCTTACAAAACTAAAACTATACCCATTAAACAAGTGCCCTTTTTCTACTACCCCCAGATCCTGGAAACCACCATTCTACTTTCTGTCTCTATTATTTTGACTACTTTAGGTACCTCACATAAGCAGAATACTCACAAAGTTAGTACTTCTCTTTTTGTGACTAGCTTATTTTCCTTAGCATAATGTCCTCCAGTTTTATTCATGTTATAGCATGTATCAGAGCTTCCTTCTTTCGAAGGCTAAATATTATTCAGTTGTATGTTATATAGCATTTTGTTTATCCATTTATCCATCATTAGACAGCTGGGTTGCGTCTATTGTTCAGCTATTGCGAACAACACTGTTATGAACATGAGTGTACAAGTATCTCTTTGAAACCATGCTTTCAATTCTTTCGGATATGTGAAGAGAAGAAGAATGGCTGGGTCATATGGTAAATCACATGTTTAACTTTTTGAGGAACTGCCATACTATTTTCCACAGCAGCGGGACTATTTTGCAATCCCCACCAATAGCATACAAGAGTTTCAATTTCTCTATATCCTTGCAGACGCTCATTCTTTTTTGTTTCTTTGATAGTAGCCATCTTGATGGGTGTGAGGTGGTTCTATCTTTCCTTTTTAGCTTGTATCTACCTTTATTCATATTCATCTTCTTATTTCTTACTGAGGAAGTTTTTGAGACAAAATTGCCAAAGGAGATTGAGAAACATCTAAAAGATGTGATAGGTTCTTTCTGAAATGGTTTTGGTGTAGTGTGTAATGAAAACAGGAAACAGAATCAATTGAAATTTAATATTCCATTCACTGAGCACTGACCATTGAAAGTGCCAGCACTGAAAAGACTCTTGCTTATTCCTTCTGTAGAAACCTTACAACTTAGTAGGGCCCAGCCCAGACTGAGATCTACTCCCTCTTACTCACTCCCTTAGATGACTTTGGTCAGCTATGAAACCTTAGCTTTCTTATGTGAAAAACGGAGACAAAAGAATCCACTTATGTGGGGAGGTATGTGTATGTGCATAAGGATTAAATGACTGTATCTGGGACACAGAAAGCATTCAGTAAATGGTAAATATTATTTTTAATTATATGACTGATTATCCCATATTTTATTATATTACAAGATTCTTCCACGCAGTCTGGAAATTTAAATACCATCTATCTACCGTCTTGTAGAGTGTCTGAACTGACTTAAAATAAAAAACTATCTAAATGTGCTCATTACTCATGATTCCCTGCTTTATCATCTGTTTCTCTCTCCCTGTCTTACTGACCATTGTATTCCCAGCCTAGCAAAAGATGTGACCCACAACAGGCACACGACAAAATGTGTATGTAACATCCTTGGCAGTGATTCTCAATGAGTCCCTACTTAGGATTCTATAACTTGCTCCTCACTTCCGAGCAATATGAGAACATTCCAGTAACTCCTAGAAAAAGAGTTAAGAAACTGAGTGGAATTTTGAAGTCTTTCTAAGAAATAGTACCTGTTCCTTAGCGGTTTGTAGAGAGGTAGTGAATCCGAGTGGCCTTTAGGCACCTAGGTTGAAAGAATGGCTTAATTCCTTTCCTCTATACTTAAAGTATCACGTTTATTGTTATTAAAAATTGCTAATGTCAACTGAATGAACATGTTACCCAGTTCAGGGCAGCCTAAACTGCTGAGGTAAGAAATTATAATGATTAGTTATGAGAGTGAAAACCATTACACGAATACAACGGAGAGTCACAGAGCAACACTAGATAATTTCTGTCTAACTATTGGGTAATTAATGCAGCAAGAAAATAACATGTACATATTGAAAATGAAGAATTATAGATTACTTGCACTTATTTTCTTTCCATGGCAATTAAATTAACTATCTTTGATTTCTCACCTGTTACCATGGTTATTTTCAGTGATCCAGGTCATTAATGTCTTGAATATAATAGTTACATTAAAATTACAGCTCTTTCAACTTTGCAAAAGATTCTGAAGACACTGTGAAAGAGAAATCCATTGGCTTAAGGGAAGAGCTGCCTGTTGAAGGAAATTGTTTAAGCATCTTGAAAGCAAAGAAGTCTCACACTTCGTCCCTTCCTGGTTTCCTCTACCAGTATCAGATTTGAACATTTTGCCTGTCATGAGATTTTGTTAGCTTAGGGGAGCAGCGAATGGGCAGGTGTTTTCAAAATAGTAAATTCTAACTATGCTACTGACTTGCTACTTAGGTTATCAGTTTGGAAATGGAAAGAACAAGTTCTCTCTACTTCACTATTGAAAGTTCTGAGAAAAGATTATATATTGATTATATGATGGGAAACATTCTCTCTCTCAAAAAAAAATTGAATAAGATACTGGGCTCCAGTGGCATCCTAACAACTGGGTCCAAGAGGTTCATGCCACGGATCATCCCCATGAGCTCTCTCTAGAACAAACGTCCCAACATTCCATGGCTGGTGCTGGCTACATGTGAGTCATGTTGTAAAAATCAAGGCTCTACTTTGCTAATTCTGGTTTTTCTTGTTGACTTCTCTTTTCAAAAGATATTTTACTCAGATACTTATTGGTTTATTTATTCATCTAGTGAAGTATTACCTTGTCTGGTCCTTGATGTGATGTTCCTCAGATCTTCATCTTCTGTTCTCTTTTTATTACATACCTTCTTCTTAATGCTCTCATCTGCTCTCTAGTATCTCCTTAACATTTTGGGACCCATAACAGGAGAACAAATGGAACACACCCTCTCTGTGGCCAGCCTCTGTCACACACCGCCCCTTGGCCACCCTTGGGCCTAGTACTACACACCCCTGGTGGCGGAGTATGACTTCTGAAAGACAAACCACGGAAGAAGCCTGCACAAGCCTCATTGGCAGGTGCAAGGTCTTTAGACAAGGAATTACAAGGTAGGGGGTGGAACACGTCTAGAATGGGGTCTTGTGGGTTTGTCACACAACCAGGGATGGTGGTACAGCCAGAAGAGGGCCTCCAAGGGAGCCCTCTAATGCATGAGGTGCATGACAGGAGCTCCAGTTTCCCAGGTCATTATCTTTTATAATGAATATGATATCTGTCAAGAGCAGACAATAAATACCCTGCCATAACTAGGCCCCATGCCTCAAGTCTTATCCAGCACAATAAGCTGCCTTACTGCCAATTCCCTGTCTCAGTATGTTGTATCAAGACAGGAAGCTGATGCTCTGATTTGCCAGGTCAGGTCTGAGATGTATGTACCCTCTAAGGAGCAACCCTTTACTTGAACAAATAGGGAAATCTAGAAAATGGAATCTTTATTTCCTATAAAGAAACTTGGAGTGGGCCTCTTCTTTACCTGTATTTTTTTTCCAGAGAACCACGTGCAATTTTAGACCTCTTCTCAAGAGTGCAGCAACCGCCCTAGAGCAACTGCTTTTGCACTGCTCTTTAAGCTCAGAGGAGCACAGGAAAGGGTTGAAGCCAGGAGTTCAGATGGATGGAGTTCATGCTGGGACAGAGAATGCAAAATGGGGGCATGTTGAGGGATTACCATTCCTTGCTGCAGAAAAATGATAATGCTTTACATAGACCAAAGAGCTGGAAAGGGTACACAGTGGGAGTGGGGAGCGGGGATCTTCCTGCGTAAGTGAGCACTTTCCTTCCATTGATTCATTTATTCTTTTACTCAACAAACATTTAAGAAGCAACTTTACACTACACACTGTTTGAAGAATTAGGAAATCAGGGTGGACAAATTAGTCAAGATCCCCAGCCCTACCAAGCTTACAGTGTTATAGATTAGACTAAAATTAACCATTGTACTAATATAAAATTGCTAACTGTGAAAAAGGCTCTGGAGGAAAATGCAAGGCATTCTATATGAGCACATACCCGGTAGACCCAATCATAGCTGGGGCATCAGAAAAGGTTCTCCCGAGGAAATGTCATTTCAGCTGATCTGAAAAGGATGAGTTAGAGGTGCAGAACTTTCTAGTTAGAAAGAAAAGAAAACTCAATAGCCCCAAAATGGGAAGGGAGCACACCCCAGTTTTTCAGTCTGAAAAACTGAAAAAGGGCCTGAAGTACAGAAAGTGAGAGGTAGAAGGATAGGAGAGGTCACATGGGGCCTTGCAGATCCTGTGACAGATTTGGGTCTGTGCCCTAAGCACAGTGAAAAGATAGTTTTGCATCAGATCTACGATCAGATTTGTGTGTTTAAAATCTCTGTGGAGTACTGAGCATCTACCGGAGCACAGAGTGGCTCCTGAGTGAGAGGTTATTGCAAAATCCAGGAAAGATGGCACCTTTGCCCAGGATGCATGGTGACAGAAATAAAAAGGTGACAAATGAACAGTATTTTAGGAGGCAAAATCAACCAAGAATATCAAAGATAAATGAGAGGGAAGGTGACTGTTGGTCTCTGGCTAAATCATCAGGATACAGGGTAGTGTCATTTGTTAGCATAGGAGCACTGATGAAGAATCATGTTTGGGTGAGTGGAGAAGAGTTCAGTTTTGCAGCTGAAGATCTAAAGAGCACAGTAGTAAATTTTTTACTTTAATGATTAAATATATATGATTGGTATCATGAAATGAGAGGTCCAATCAAGAATGCTTAAATCAAACTGGGGGCGAGAGGGGAGATTCTTTGACTTGTTGTTTGTCTAGTTCTATTAATTTAAATTAAGAATCAAAACTAATAAGAAACAATGTGTGCACATATACTTTAACTCAGTTTTAAGTTTACAACTTTTTAAAACCACATTATAATATAATCAAGTCAGAACATTTTTGGGGGTAGAAAAGGTCATACAAATTGTATAGAGTTGAACAAATTTGCTCCCCAAAAGCTTGTGATAGGCCCTAAGGTTACTCCGTGAGTAAACGATAATGTTAGAAATCAGCCAGAGCTGTACTGATAGCTGGAGAGGTGCTCCTTCCAAGGCATGGTTCTTAGCCTGGCTAATCACCGTATCACCTGGGGGCAGGGGTTGGTGTGGGGTGGGGGTTGCATCTTATACACACACATGCTGGGCCCCCGTCCCTGGAGATAGTCACCCAGAAAATCTGGGGTGGGGCCCAAGGGCATTTTTAAATGCCTTCCAGGTGATCTAATGACTGGCCCAATTCAGAACTCACTATATTTACTATCCCATGATACTGATTCCTTAGATCATTTTATATGATTTCAAAATTGATATGTAAATACAAATTATTTTTTTCTCCTAATTAAATGCTTTCAATGTATAAGGCAACCAAAAGCATTCATTATGAAAAGTATTCATCACTGGATTCAAATATTTTAAATTCACAGTTTGACACAGAGGTGAATGCTAAGAGGCTCTTTTATTTCTGTGGGAAAAAAACTTATGGCCATATAAACACTTCCCTTTTAGAAAACAGAAATCCCTGGCTGTGCTAAGATTTTTCTAGACATTTAAGATAGTTCAGTACTTCTAAGAGTAAAATGTCTGAATTAGGCATTTCACTCTCAGCGTTTTTCTGGGAAAAAGAAAGATGCAATTGTTCAAAATCAGGCCCAATTTATTCTTTGTTGACTTTAAAACACTCAAAAGGATTAAAAAGGGATATTTCGTATAGAAGAGTGAACATTTTTATTAAACAGCATTAATATCAGATTTTCTAAACAATACCAACAAGACAGTAAACTTGGAAAACTGAGCAAAACTGGATACTAGCAATATAACATAAAATAATCCCTTAAGTATTGATAATCGATCTAGACTTCAGTGAAAAGAATTGCAGAGATCAAAGTGAGAGAAAGCACTGATTAAGGATGTAAATGAAGGAAAGAAAAGGGCCAGGGATTGTAGGTGGGGAAACGGCACATCTGGCTTCAGCAGAGAGATGAACATAGTGAGTTATTTTTGTCTGAATGACCACTATGCCACAGAAACATGCAAATGCTTTCCCGGTTTCTTTCTTTGCGGATTCCACGGCACCTTTGTTTCTCTCTGTTCCCCCTCCTTCCTCTCTCTCTTTCTCTCTTGGTGGCCATTAACTACACTGACAGTTTGACAGGCTGAAATAAGGAAATAAAACACTTAAACATTGTTTCCTGATGTATGCATTCATCTTTTCTGCCAAACACAGATATTGAGGAGATACTTCACTCCTCCTGTCAGCTCACTAAATTACACTCCAGCTCTCAGGCG
Organism: Indri indri; assembly: GCA_004363605.1. Taxonomy (NCBI): domain Eukaryota; kingdom Metazoa; phylum Chordata; class Mammalia; order Primates; family Indriidae; genus Indri; species Indri indri. The sequence goes on from RJWJ010002976.1 coordinate 14,266, forward strand.
ACACCACGCCCAGGCCTCTCAATCTCAGTGCACCTCGGTGCCTACCAGAAGAATATGCAAGGACTTCATTCTCTTCGCCGAAATCCTCCCTTTATCATTTTTAATACTGAATTTTCTTAAGCTGCGATTTGGAATTTCTGTGTAATAGCTGATTATTTTCCCATTTTTAAAAAACTGTTACGATTCAATTTTACGTTTTAGAGTTTCTGAATGCTTTGACTTAGGCAATGGCAAATGAACACTAAACCATTCATTAAACATTATATCTTTCTCATAACCAATGAAGAGTTTTGACTTTTCAAAACTAGATACTAACTCACCTAACCATTAATTCTTTGGATAGATCTAGCGATAAAGAAAAAAGGTTGACCATGGTACCCCACAGTGTGCCAGACCACAAATAATAGATGCTTCTTCCATTCTAATTTGCATGTGGCAACTAAAGTCAGACTTCTGTAGCACAAACTTTGAGGATCTTACAAATACTAATTAACTTCCTCCAGATAAGTTTACTGTGGATTAAATTTTGAGAGACTAGTGAGTAAGGGGAGCAAAGAAGGAACAATGACTTTCACTTGGTTATTTACCTTTCTCTGTCACCATTAACAGGAAGGAGAGATTTCAAAGTGAAATATTTAAGAATTTAAAACAAAAAGGACATGAAAAGCAAGTCTCTAGGACTTTTTCCTTGCTGCATGCCTTCAACAGCATTTATTTAGTGCTTACTCTATGCAGTGCACAAGTGTATGTTCTGTGAAAAATCCTAAGAAGAATCCCACCTGCCCACCTCCTAAGAAGCCTGCGGTCTAGAACAGATGCCACAATCATAAGGAACTGGAATGCAAAGCAGAAGGGGTTTCCAAGTGGAAATGCAGATAAATGTTATGGAAGTTCAAAGGAGCTAGGAATACTCCTTCCCCACCACCCGCCATTGGGAATGCACACCCCCTTTTGGCTAAAAGACCAAACTTCCTTAATTTTAAGACATACATATCCTATTGTAATTGCTTGTTTTATGTTATGTACTTTCTCTGCCAGGCTGCAAAATCTGTGCTTTGTCTACTTTGTTCATTAGCATATTTTCAAGTCCGACACAGTGTGCAGCATGTAATGGGCACCCAATAAATATTTGTTAAATGGATGAGTGAATTATCTTGTGATAATAAGAAGCGAATGAATCTGAATCTCCAGAGGACGGTTTTTCTGAGTTTCTTATTTATGTGATTACCTGTCTTGTTGAAGATCACTGAGAAAACAGATGGGAGATTTGTGTAAAAATGCTGGACACTTCAATAATTATAGATACTACATTTAATTAGCCCAATTGCCAAAATAGAACCATGACTGAATGACTATTTTTGTAAAGTTGAGGGTTTCCTTTTATGCACAAGAAGGTCTCTTTGCAATCTGATAATCATTAGTGATAACAAGATTAATCACAAAGGTGACACACAGGAAAACTCTCTGAAGTGTTTTTTTCTCCTCTTTGCTTTGTATCTTTCCCAAGGAATAATACTTTCTTAGCTATCAAAAAAAAATGTCCTTCACTGTCTTCCAAAAATGGTAATGTAGTTTTTGCTAATATAAATTATCAATAGAAGTGAAAGTTTACTCCAGTAAAGATTACAAAACAGTAAATGCAAGGATAGGCCATTAAACAAATCCACTTGAAGAATAGTTCAACCAGGTGAGGTTAAATACCTTTACAATAAACTATTTGATATCCAAATTATTTTGCTTTATCAAATACTGTTTAAAATAATATTAGCTACTATTTATTAAGCATTTATTTACAGGTGCTATGCATAGTATTACACAAATGTTTCTTCACTGAAGTCACGATTACCTTACTAAGGAGGTAAAAAAATTCCTCCTAATTAAGGAGGAATTTTTAATCCCTCCTTCACAGGTAAAGAAACTGGGGCATGAAGATTTACCCTGGAAGTTGAGGAATACAAGTCCGCTGCGGTTGAACCTCGAAAACATTGCCATTCCAACTATTCCATTCTTGGCAATCATCATATGCACACTATTTACTTTGGCTTAAAATTTTGAAATATTTCACGAAGAAATGCTTGTTAGTAATGGGCATAGCCGTAAATTGAACTCTTTCAGCCAATATAATGTGCAAAATATAAACTTAGTTACTTGATTTGAAAAATAGATCAATTATAACATTCCATTTGTTATGGCAAGAAAAAAGTCTTAAGCAATCTAATTCAAAATACCATTTTCATTATGGGCAGGGGATTACACATGAGGTTATGGCTGGGTGAGGCCCCTGATACTTGGGTCTTGCTGTTGTTTGGTGAGTTAGGACACAACACAGCAGGATAATTTTGACTAGTTTCTCCTACATGCATCTTGCTCTTGCTTTCTTTCATTGTTCTTCCATTTGTCCTGATAACATTTTACCTTTTAAAATGTTAAAAAAGGAGCACTTTCGGAAAATGGGTACAGAGGGAAAAGATTGCTCTTCTTGTTTCCCCTTCGCCATACTTTCGGGGTGAGATATGAATAATTCTGACTCCAAACACTGCACTCTTTCTATGGCCACATCTTGCTTTCCAATAGTTTCTGCTGGTTTTAAGAGGTTGAGAGAAACCCTGCTTTTGTATGCTTTCACAACCTTCTCTAAATTTAATTGATATCTATCCAATCAAGGGATAAAGAAGGATGAGATTTTTCGTCCTCAGCCTCTTAAGACATCAAAATGATTCGACTCCTATCCTACCCTTGACCAAAAAAGACATCTGAATAGCATCGAAACAAAAAAGCTGTTTCCTTTTACTACACTTACATCTCTCTCCAGTTCTAGGTTTAAAAATAGAAACTTCACTCATAGTAACACAATATTTTTAGCTTATAATATGGAAAATAAAGGTAGCAGGGAGAAAATGGAAAGGACTAGTAGAAATGTATAAAGACAAGAAAAGGAAGTTAGGGGATAAGGATAGAAGGAAAAGAAGAGAAGGCATATGCTGAAAAAAATAAGGGAAGGAAACAGAATCTTTTTGTTCTATCCACACCCTTTGGTAAAGTTAAAGGTTTGCTTTAACACAAAATTGCCTCTTTCAATAGTCAATGATATTTTATTTCTGTGTAACTTCCTCCTCAAATAGGTTAATTACAGAGGCAATTAGTCTAGCTACACACAGGATGTCACTATTCCCTTATATAAATAGAACTAGCACACATGTTTCAGGCAGAGAAAAATATCTGTAAAGACCAAATTTCAAAGTGTTATGAATTCTGTGCTGTGAGATGATATTTTGCCCAGTTTGGGTTCAATTTCATTGTTGTCATCATCCTTATTTACCAAACAGGCTTTATGTTTCACGGTTATCATGGAAATTCTTACATGAAATAGGAAAATCTGCTCAAATTATAAAAAAAAGTCCAAAAAGAAGAGGGATCATGGCACTGGGTAATTGAATAGGAGTAAGTAAGGCCTTATTAGCAAGGCAAATAGATAGGAAAAAGGGAGCTGGAACTGAAAAAAGCCAATTTTATTAGTAGTTTAAACAAATGTTCTGACCTATGCAGCCTCCTAGTTTTTTTGCGCGGGTACTTTCTTTTACATATTCAGAGTTTGGAAATTAGTGACTACCGTAGTTCTGAAAGCCAAGTGGTTTATAGTGCAAGAGGTTTTAAAGTAAGCTTTTCTAAAATGGGTAGCATGATCTAGTCTTGGCAATACACATGGATTTCACAGGAAAAGGTGTTAAATCACTAATAATGGCATCCATTTTAGCCTGAAACCCCTAACTACTGATTATTGTTTGTACATTTATCCAAACCAAAATGATAAAGTGCTCTTCAAAAGAATAAATTGCTGTATCTAGTACAAAATACATATTCATAGAGGGCACTCCGTCCTTCTCGATGGTGGCCACCCAGGATGACAAAAATGAAAGATGCTGATGACACACTAAACATCCATGGTTCATTAGCTTGCTTGTTTACTGTGGTTATAGTGGAAGCGAGGTCTCGGGTCATATCCTCACATTAGCTAGTACATTTCTTTCTCTTCTAGGCCATAGACTACTAAGTCTTGATAAGCTGTCTCAGAAAAGGTTTGCCAGTGGTCACCACAGGGCCTGCGAGAGGCGGACAGTGGCCATAGCCACAAAGAACTCGAATTCTATTCCTGCCGAATGGTGCCCCCACTGCATTCTTTTCACACGTGAAGCGCTGCATGTTGCTCACGAATCGATCAAGAAAAATGTGTGCTTCAGCCCTGGGCTTACTCGGCCTGGGTTCGAACCCTGCCTCCGCCTCTTACTAGCTGCTGGGCCATAGCAAGTTACTCAATTCCTCTGTCTCAATGTCCTGAGCTGAAAAATGGGTATAATGGTAGTATCTGTTTCATGGGGTACTTTAGGAGGCTTAAATTATATTTTATAAACAAAGCCCAGGAATAATACCTGGCACAAAGAAAGTCCTCAGTAAATGATAGTTACTGTAAGTATTCTGCAGTGAACAGTGAAAGGACTGTTTCTGATTTTACCTGTGTGTATATACATAGATAAGTATATATGTGTGTGTGTGTGTATATACATATCTTATATATATAAAAATTTAAAGGTCTTGCCTTTAAATTTAACCTCCTATAAGTAAAAGCAAAAATTTAATTGGTGGTTAAAATCTACAGGAAACTGCAGTTTGTAAAGACCTCTATTAGCACTATGTCTCTCTGGGTTTTCAATCAAGGCTTACCTGAGTGTGTAACAGCCAACAAGGTAGAAATAGGCTTTCTTCTTCTACTCCAAGATTCCAAAGCTACTGCTGATGACACAGGATGGGCAGGAACTGGAGTGATCTCCCTTCCAGAAGATGAACAGCGCCACTGAGAACTTCTTAAATAACTGTTTTGTAAAAGAGCTTTGGCTTTACTGCTTGTATTTGACCTTTCTGCCCTGTTTCCTCTAGAGAGTTTGATAATGGGTGGGTAAGTCAACTATGCAGGCAAGTCAGCTAGGCAAATAAGTGTTTTGACTATAGTGGCTACAAATATAGAGATATGTGCATATGTGTATTCTTTCCCATGCATGCACCAGGATAGCTCCAGAAAGCATGACAATTAGAAGTATATTACAGAAATCATAAGCAGCACATTTGGATATTGCCTTCCATGAAACAGCCAAAAAAAATAATGTTATTACAAGTCACACACGCGAATGCTTTCAGTCCCATAATCTTTTCACTTGGGGATTTCCTGCTAAGATTTAGTCCTTTCGTGTAAGACAGGAACCTCTAGGTTTTAAAATTACTAATCTTGTATTTTCAGCCACTGTTACAGCTGATTTGGATTGACTTCACGGGTAACCAGATCAATTGTGTAGACATTAATACTTAAGAGGGCGTGGGGAAAGAGAATCAACTGGAACACTTAGCCTATAAAATGGACTATAAAATCACTATCAGAATAGACACTATAAACACAATAGAATTCTTCACAGCCCAGTTCTTCTTTACACAAATTAGTGCATGGTACACTTCTAATCAGCCCTGATGCTAAGACTGGGTGATCAGGTAAATAGTCGACACCAGGATTAGAAAGAAATTGCCATTAACCTAGCTGGTCAGTTATATGGGTGCCACTCTTTCCCCTCTCACTCAACACGTTAGATGAGTTTGGTATTTAACAATTACTTCGCTCTAAAATGACCAATTATTCAGAGGTTTTTCTCTCAAATTCTTTAGAATCTCAGAAAGAAAATCACAGTAAGCTAAGACCATGGTAGAAAATGAGGGCCATTAGTATAACAGCATTGTACATATAACAAAATGTCTTGATCCACCAGTAGAATTAAGGGATTTCCAAAACCCCATTCTCCAAACACGTCATTCACAGAAATGCAAAAACAAGTAATCAAATATTATTATTTCTATTACACACTAAATAAAAATATGTCAAATATTTATTGATATTAAAATATATTTATAATTACAGAGCCACTATTCCTTATTTCATGTTACTTAATAAAAATTTACCTGTGAAATGGTAAATTTCAAAATCTAACTAAATTTTGATGAATTGGTTTTACTAATGCTTTTCTCTTGTTTTTTCTGCTTTCTCCCCTTTCTCACTTGACTCTTGATTTTACTGGGCAAAAAATAATAATGTAGATTCATTTTTTTGCTACACATAGTTTCAGTTTTCCTTCTCACTCTCTCTTCTTTCTGCCATCACCCCTGGAACCCAGCCAGGAGCCACGCTGGAGAGGGGCCAGCATGTCCGGTTCTTTTGCAATTTGAGTGCCTCTGTATATATCTCAGTTAGGCTTACCTAAGTTGCCATTTACAGTACTAAGTAGAAAGAGCAGGTTGAAATAGTCAGCATTTATAAGCCAACTGGTTACATGATACAAAATATATAGCCAACTGTAGAATTTATAGCAATAACATTTATGTATCGTGTTACTCCTAGGACAATCCAATTTATAAAGTGCCTGTTGTGTATACATAAGGAATAATCATAAATCATTTACATTAAACAGTGTCAACCGGCAAAACACAACTTTCCCCCTGAATTCTGCACACTGAGATTAATGAGGTTTTTGAAAGGAAGCACACTAAAAAAAAAAAAAATCAACTCTGATTCATCCTAGGTGAATAACATACCCATATATAGGAGCAGGTGTCTGTAGTATGATTTAGAATACCTATGGAACATCTCTGGAAAATATTAACTTTCTCTGAAGTCGAGAGATGTCCGTGAAGTGAGCTGGGAATGTGGCAAGAACCCAAATCTGTCACCAACCTCAAGCTTTTTTTTAATTTCCTGCTCAGGAAAGAATGGATTTAAAACAAACAAACAGAAACCCTTCAGGCCCTATTGGAATGATTGTCTGACATGTTTTCATCTACAAGCACTTTTAGAAAACCTGGGAAAGATTATTTAGATTATCTGCTTTGTCTCTGTGACTCCCAGCTAGAGAAAATTCCCAATCAGTGACCAAAGCTATCAAGAGTCCTAAAGTGAAACTCAAATATGTATGTGGATTTTCTCTAGCTGTTCACTCTTCAGCTCACGCCCTGTTCAGAGAGGCAGCTGTCTTTAGAATCTATGCTTTGGGGTCCTGGATTAAACTCATTCTTCTCCCTAAAAAGCCTTTCAAATTTATAATAGGGAGTGTTTTCACAATTCACATCTGTAAAAGCATTTAATCTTATCTGAAACTCACACCTACACAGCTGAATTGGACATTGTATAAGAAAAATATTATTTGGACTTCTCTTATAGTATTTTGGTCCTCTATCTTATGCCTTTAGAAAGGATCACAGGTATGACACATTTGTCCTGCCTGAACCCACAGCCTTAAAAATATCCACTGATTTGTTTTAGCCAAAGTTGAAGAATAACAAAATTTTTCTTATATGTAAGAATAACTTTGTCCTTTACTCTCTATATAAGTGAGAAATTCACTTCTCCTCCTAACTCTGTTGATGACTACTGTTACAGAGAGAAGCACTTCCTTATCTCAGTTAATATTAAATTTGAATCTGTAATACAGAGAAAGGAATGTATAGCAAGAAAATCTGTAAGCTGGTGTTCAATGAATGAACTACCTGCTGTTTCCTAGTCACAGACAACTGACACTGTGTAAAGATGTGTTGTAATCTAAAAAGGAAAACAAAACAAAAACCATGCGCACACACAGTGATAAGAGATCCACAAACCTCTCAACCGAAGTAAAAACTGGTGGTAAACAGAGGTTTTGGGGAAGAGGTTTTTTTTGTTTCTGTTTTTGTTTTTTTAAATAATATGTTAATCTGAATAGTCAGATACACTAAGGCCTTTGTAAAAAAAAACTGGTCATTGCCCCCAAATAGCTGTATCTCAGTGGCATTAATTGGTATGAGAAAAAATGATGTACTTCTTCACAACTGGGGGTATTAAAATTAACAAGGAGCAGTAACAACTCACTCCCTTTTAGTCATAAATGGAAGATTTTGTCTAAAAAGCTTATCCATTCATGAGGAATAGTGCTAACTTTGGAGGGTTTTTGTTTGTACAAAGAGACAAAAAGTGACACAGTGTTCCTTTTTTCATTTAACATATATATTCTTTAAAACATCTGGTAAACATGGAATTCTTTCCCATTTTTGATATTTTGATTCACTTAAGAACAAAAACGTCTGTTGTGCTCAGTGAAGCAACTTAAAACCCCAGACTAATTCCTTCTTGCCAATAAACTGAGGAATCTATGCAAAAATAAAGCATAATTATGACTTCCATCTCAGTGATTGCCTGCTGTAGTCCTCACCTTGTTAAAAAGTTATTTTCTTCCCAATATCAATGAAAAATAATCGCTAGGTAGGCATTTTGTAAGTACTCATATTTTCCTGTGAATAACCTATACTTTCTACCACTGTCTCTAAACTTCTCAATTAAAAATAATTATTGAGAAAATAACTGACTTCACCAACATGTTCCAAAATAAAATATGGCTACAAAGACAAAAAATCAGCAAATCAACAGGCAATGTGGTCCAATTATCAAAAACAATTTCCTTTACAAATTACTTTAAGAGACCTGATTAACACTTTTTTAACTGAACTAAATTGAAGGGATTTAGGATATGCACAGACATAGGCTCCCATGACAACAAAAGTTGTTGAACCAACATTAGAAACCCTTTTTTTTTTAACGTAGGTCTTCTTATGAAGTCCTTACCTCGAATAAAATATTTTGCCTCTTTTTCTTATACAAATAATACTAAAGAAAGCCCCACCCCAGGCTGAACCGCCCATTTCTACTTTAGCCTAACAAAACAACGTGACTTCTTTCTGTTCCTAATTTGATATTATCATTTAAACTACCAGTTATATATTATACTCATTTTGTCTCTTTATTCAAGAAATATTCCTAGTAAGAACTCGTTGTCCTAGATTGCTATGGTATCAATGCTGTCTTTTGTTTGTTCCAGAAGGCATTGATTCAATGTCACTTTTAGAGTTTTCTAACCTAGAATCCACTGGGAAATCCATAAGCTTCTAGAATTACAAGCAAAATTTCACAAATATGTACCCATTGTGATTTTTTAGGGCAGCAAACCATTCGTTTTTTTGCTGTGGAGCATCCATGCAGTTAAAAGTACCCCATTTCCCTCTGGGATACAAATCCAACACCTAGTCCATGGAAATTTTCAAACTGATTCTACCCTCTGCTCCACGAGAGGCACACAGGATAAGTCAGGGATGCAATGAGGGCAAATTAGTTCAAAGAGACTTTCAATAGGGCTTCTGGGAAAGAGGCCCTCTCTTTTTCAGCTTGGCTGAGAGAAAGTTCCAGTTGAAGCAATGCTCTTGCCACCATCTTGCTACCAAATGAAACCAGAAACTGAAGCCGTATTAGTGGAAGCTGAGAGATGGAGAGAAATTGAGTCCTGATTACATTTTTGTAATCCAGAAGTTACTCTGTGTCCAAATTTTTCATATGTTAATAAGGTACATGACACACACATTCATACCATCCTTCTCCACAACATTTGCATAGCTGACTCCTTCTTCAGCTTAACTATTACTGGCTTTCTCTGACCCTTCCTATCTAATATAAATTCCCCGCTCTGTACTCTTGACTGCAGTCCATTCTACCTGTTTTTAATCTCATTCCATATTGTCAAAATTATATGCCATATGCTATTTATTAATTTAGTACAGAGGAATTTTGTCAGTTTTCCAGTCCTTTTTCATCAAAGCTTACACAAGAGAGGATTATTTTCTCATTGAGAGAAAGAGAAAGACAGAGAAAGGGAGGGAAAAAGGGAGACAGGGAGTGAAAAAGGAAAAGAGGGAAGAAAAATAGGCTTTAAAAACTGAGTATTCAAAGAGAAAACTCATATAATAAGTTTCATTTAATGGAAAAACAAATTAAGGTTTTGTTTAGAAACACACAAGAAAATACATTTTGGTTAAACAAATATCTTTAGCATAGATTAGTAGGAAAGGATTTTTATGAATTCTGATCTCAATTCCAAGCAGACTTAACTGACATAATTATGGGGCCCGTAAAAGTAACCGCTGGGGCTTAGAAGTACTTGCCACTTCCTTTGAACTGGCTCTATAAATGCCAAGCGTGAGTATTTTAAATTAAATGAATAGATTAATAAACATCTTTGGAATATCCATCATTAAGGCTGATTTATGTTCTGTTGCCAGCAGTAATTCAAAGAAATGCCATGCTATTCAAAAAATATTGCATGTTGTTCTCAACACTTTGCCAATGTTATGACACCATGTAAGTATGACAATACCTATATTCTTTTGCAGTACTAACTATACACAAAAGCCAATAGATATTCTGCTCATATTTATAACTCTGATGAATGGCCTTTCATCTGTAAATTTATAGTGTATCCATAATCTCTTTAGGGAACCAAGAGGTTCATTCAAAAAATTGCCATAACATTTATCTTTGCAAAGATGATGGATATGGTTTATGTAATAAATACTTTTAAAAATTAAAATCATATTGCCAAAAGAGACATGTTCTTTCCTGGTTTGCTCACATTTTAAAATGATCAGAACTGTACTCTCAGCAGTTATGATGCTTAATCTAGGTAGCATATTAATACACTTATTAAATATGCCCAAATACATTTTTGTTAGGGTTATATAGCATCTTCATGAACTACTGGATGTAAAGTTCAACTTAAATTTCTTATTTTATTTTCTAATTATATTCCCCTATATAAAGCTATAAAATACAGAATGTATCATTGGAATATAATATTTCTTGTTTATAATTATAGTATTTAATATATTTAGTTCTTCAGGACTACTCCCAGCATACTGCATGGTTTACTGTAAGCATAAACTATTATAATATTTTTCTTTTTCTTCCTAGACCTCAAAATGCTGAAATAAACTGTTATAATTTTATCATGACTCAAATAAAATACCTATTTTGGCAAAAATCAACATTAACTAAGCAAGGATACCTACTTTATCCCAATGTAGACTTTGCTCATTTGGAGAAATTGATGAAGTAGAAGATGATGAAAGATAGCAATTATCACGAAAGTAACCCACAAAAAGCAGAATAGTCAATGTTATTCACGTGAAGAAGAAATGTACATTGCTATGTGTGATGTGTTTTGGTGGCATTTCTATGCTGCTTTCATTTGCCTTTAAATACACACAAGTGTAGGAAGTACATACAAGTGTAAGAAATACATACAAATCTCAGTGGCATGTTTTAAAAAGTAGTTTTCCTATTTAAAAATCCATCCCATTTCTATGACATCTACAAAAATTGAAGCTGAAAGAGTTTAATTCATTGATTTGATTACATGAAAAACAATCTCCAAATTATCAACTTTCTTTATCATTAGTGCAGTCAGTCAAAAAAAAAAGAGTGTTCTGAATGTTTGGAAAATTTGCGTGCAAAACATTTTTTACATATTCAGCTATGTTTTGCTTAACAAACATATTAAAAATAATAAAATAAACATTTTACTTACCCCAGTGGATCACTAACTCCTTGTGGGCAGGAACTTATTTTTCATCATCTTTGGGTCACCAATGGCCAGCACAGCACCTGGGATATAACACATATCCCATAAATGGGTTTGAATTAATGAAATGATACAGTGTTGATTGGAATCCATTTGGAAGGTATGAATTGAATAAAATAACCATTCTCTATATCAATTTTCTTCCTCTGTATCATTATTATACATATAATTTATATACGTTATAACTGATACATTATTACATTACATTAAAGGAGTAGTGCACATTCTTAAAAATTTAAATGACAACTTTATTCTGAAAACTCAATTCTCAAGAATAATTGCTTCTAAATGCTTATTCCATTGCATATTATTATACTCTCTTATTTTGGAGGAAGCAACCCAGTGAAGTGTTTGAGATCACATCCTTTGGAGTTAGGCTAACAGAGGTCCAAATCCAGGTTCTGCCATTTACTATTCACATGGTCTTGGATAAATTACTTAATCCTGCTAAATCCAGCAACCTGTAAAATAAGGATAATTATAGATCTTTCTAATAATGTTGTTCAAAGGACTAAAGGAGACAATGCTTAGCATACTGCCTGACACAGAGTATGCTGTCTTCCTCTTTCTCTCCCTCCCGATCAGTGTAGTGAAGAATTAAACTTGACCAAAGACAGAGTGGCATTTGCCTTTGGCCATCAGAAGGTAATCTCCTGGAACTCAAAATGTCATGGGAGCATCTTTGTTTGCCTGAAGGCTTTGGCCACTGAACAGTCTAACAATGTGATTTATGATGGGTGTTTTGAGCCATGCAATATCAATTTTGCCTCTACAAGGGAGTAGAAACTAATGGTATCAGCCCAACGCCAACATCCAAAAGGGGCTAGAGACTAAAAGTCAGCCATGTGGACAGTATGTGGTCAAGTCCCAATAAGAACTCTGCCACCAAAGGCTCAGGTGGTCTTTCCTGGTTGCCAATGCTCCGTGCACATTTTCACATACCAACGCCAGGACAGTAATGTGTCCTGAGTCCATGGTGAGAGGACAATAGAAGTTCCATGTTAGATAATTCCCCACACTCTACTTTAAATATTTCTTCCCTTCAATGATTTTAATCTGTATCCTTTTCCTGTAATAAATTGTAACTGTGAGTATAACAGCTTTCAATGAGTTCTGTGAGTCTTTCAAGCAAAATGTCAAACCTGAGAATGATTTTGGGAATGCCCTGAACTTGCAATTGGTGTCAAAAGTGAGGGTAGACTTGTGTGGAGAACTGGCTCTCTGTAACTTTGACACCGACTAACTGTATGGTTGGCTAAACTCTCCCACCTTCCTTTAAATACAGAAAGTCCAAAAGACTTTGAAAGATAACTTACTTTACCACTCAAGTGAACTTAACAAAGAGCTCACTGTTAAAACTTACTTTGACTTGACAGTATTTTTGTATGCATTATATATGCTATTGTTTATTTCTTCTTATACAGACAGGAAAAGCTACCCCCTCTCCTCCTTCCCAACAGTAGATATAGAAATGATTCTTGGGGTTTAGTTTTTTGTTTGTTTGTTTTTGTTTTTTTGTAATGTAAACGGTAGTAATATTTAGAAGTGAATAAATCACACACATGTAAATTTCTAAAGCTTATTTATAATAGATCTGTCAAAGTCAGATGTAAGAAAATTAACTTCATTAAAAGATGTACTGGTTTTCAAGCAAAATATTAATTAAATCATATATTTCTTGTGTTCCTCCTGAGTGCTTCGGTTCCACTATGCAAGAGATTGTTTACAACCTTGTTAAAAAAATTTTTTTACAAATAATAATTTGATAGGCAGAATAGTAAGACAGCCCCCAAGATCCCCCTGAACTGGTGAATATGCTCTGCATAATCCCCAGGAATGTGATTAAAATATATTTGTGTGTGTATATATATATAAATAAAAAATACATAACACATATAATTTTAAGACAGATTATTTGGGTGGATCTAATCTAATCACATATCTTTGAAATCTTAGTCTAGAAGTCTAAAACAAAGGAAGATGGAAATTGGAAGCATGAAAAGGATTTAACAAATCAATTGATGTCTGCAGGATAGAAGTGGCCACATGGCAAGGAATCTAGGTAGCCTCTAAGAGCTATGGGCAACCTTTAGCTGACAGCCTTTAGCTGATAGCCAGCAAGGAAACAAGGGCCTTAGTACTACTACCACAAAGTGCTGAATTCTGCCAATGAGAGAATGGCTTTGGAAGCAGATTTTTCCCCAGAGCTACAGACAAGAACTCAGCCTGGCCAAATTTGATTTCAGCCTTGCGACACCCTGAACAGAAAACCATACCAGGCCATGCTTAGACTCCTGACCTTCAGAACTGTGAGCTAATAAATGGGCACAGTTTTAAGCCACTAAGTTTGCAATAATTTGTTGCACAGGAACACAGGATTCTGCAAGACTTTTTTTTGTCTTGTCTTCAGTTTTTCACTCTGAAAACAAGAATCAGTTATGGGCTATGTTTCTTTCATCATATAAGCACCAGATTACTATTCCCAATACTGACAATTCATGGACCCACTATGAATTACAAATACAAAACTAGGTACTAGGCTGTATTCATTGCCTGCACAATAGATCATTTGGAAAAGTCAACTGTCCATCTCTTAGAAAGTATTGAGAAGGCAGCTCTTAAATATGCAGTGAATTACTTCCAAATTTTCTCAGGCCTTTTTAAGGGGTGAAAATAGGCAGTGATTGTTCCTTCTTGAAGCAAACTTTTAAAACCATCATATGTTCAGTGCAGAGTACACAGAACCTCTAATATTTGGAGTAAGGTCGGTGGTCATTTAAAAGGAATCTTTTCCTAGAGGCTTTGTAGAATATCTTCAGAATATGTTACTACAGTTGTTCTCTATCTCATTCCCTTTTTATTCATTTACTACCATGCTACCATATTATTTTTTCTAAAACACAAATCTTATCCTGTGCCCTGCACAAAATGGCCAATTTAATGGCCTTCGAGTCATTCATTCACTGATGTACTATTTAAGTGTATATGATATGCTAAAATCTATGTTTAGATGATAAGGATAAAATGGTGGCTAAGATAGACAAGGTCCTGTTCCTCGCTGAGTTTTGCTCTTCCAAAAATATACTTCCCATCTTGTTCAATTGGAAGAGCATGATTAATCTCTAAGCTAACCCAGGTTTCACTCCTCTGGAAAGCCCTCTGACCCTCCCAGGAAAAATGGGGTGTCCCATCTCTATGCTCCCATAAAATACTGTATCTAATCATATAACAAAATTTATCATATTGTATTAAAATTGCATGGGATTGCATGACTGCATCTTCCATAAGCAGAATATAGGGAGAGAATTCCAGAAGCACGTGCACCCTAAATTTCTAAAGTCAACAAATGGTTATGAATGGGTAGGTCCTTTTGGGACAAGCTAAACCCGGACCTAATCCTCCCCATAGGGTAGGATATACAGGATATATACACAGTGAAAGGAGAGTATTCTAAGTTGGGAGTAGGAATTCGTCTGGGAGATAAGAAATTACAGTCCATAACCTTTGGTACCCGACATATTTTAGGTATGCTGTGACAAGAATTCCTCATCGCCCCTATGCCCACTATCCTAGTCATGAGCTCCTGGTGGTCTGGCCCAGAGTAGACACTCCAGGGAACCAGCCATACAGGAACTCTCAGAGACACTGGAGTGGTAGGCAGATTCTCTACCTAAAATCAAACACATACTTTCATCCACTGCTTATAATATTTAGTACATCCTTCCATGTTTGTGGGGGAGAGGCAATAAAATGGAACATTTATATTTCAAATAAATAATAGCTTTATACTAATTTTTAATTTTTAAATACAAGAAACAAGAACATTAACAAATTAAAAGTCAAAGTGAGAACAATATTGTGTTCTCATATATGTGACCATGCCTTGGTATTTTAAAATAATCTTCCAAGGTCTCAAAGAAATACTTGAGTATAATTACTTAACAATTTATCAGTCTATTGTAGAAAATAGACTGATATAAATATAAACCAAAGTATGTGGTACTTGGAATGAATTTACTACTAAATACAAAGGGAATGAAATGTTATAATCATTCTGAACTTTATATAGCATGACAAACTGAGATTTCCCATAAAAATGACGCCGAAATTCCAATTTTCCTATTTTTAATTCTGATAGGTTGGTGATGTGATTCATGAAAATTTGGTGAATTGGAGTAAGATATTTTTCTTTTTATTAAACATTTGCAGGGTATAACAAACAACTGGGTTGAATCTGTATTTATATCACCACAATAAACAGATTATTTTATTTATTTATTTATTTATTTATTTATTTTTGAGGCAGGGTCTCCTTGTGTTGCCCAGGCTGCCCCTGAACTCCTGGGTTCAAGGGATCCTCCCACCTCAGCCAGAGTAGCTGGGACTACAGGTGCATGCCTTATTTTATTTTTTATTAATATTATTTTTGATTGACAAATCATAACCATATCACATTTATGAAGTAGAATGTGATGTTTTGATATATAGATAATTAAACCATGACTACATGAGTATTAAAATTATTTACTTTTTAAAATTAAGGTGATTGCTACCTATAACAAGTATGTTACTCTCTGAAATATCTTCAAACGCATTTCCATATCCTATAGGTCTTGTTCTTACTGTCCCTCATCCCTGGATTGACAGCCTTTCTCCCTTCAGGAGGCCGGCTACCATGTAGACAAAGGTTGGCCACTAGTCAGCTTTGAGTTTCAGAGCTAACCTTTGGAATTTTTAGTGAGACAACAATCTTGAATGACAAAATCTGAGAGCAAAAAGCAGTAAAGATTTCCAAAACATTGCCTTTTACAAAACAAAAGCAAAATATGGGTCCTAGACAGAGCTGGTGGGGAAACTCCCACACACGGAGGGAGGAAGAGGAGAGAATTTGGAGCAAAGACAGAGGCAGAAGTAAGGTGAAGAGCTTGGAGACAGGGTCCCAGCTTTCTCCATGTCTTGATATTTAGCCTCTGAGGGGGTGGGCAGAAGTATATCAGGTGGATAAAAGCAATCCAAGGTCCTGTGGCCTGAATCCTCTTTCCTGGACATCACTTGGTGTTTGGGGGTGGTGCAGGGAATCCCTGCTTTTCACCTCATATCCATCTAGCCTGGAGAGGGAGAAATAAAAAAATCACTGGCGAAGGTAAATGTCTGACGGATTGAGTTCAAATTGGTTATTTATTCCTCACAGGTGGCATGCATGTACAGCGATTGTGAAATTCCTATGCTCTGCTCCACCCTCTCCACCTCGACACACAAACGCGTGCACAACACAGAGGAAGGCTGGGAAAGCCCCGAGATGGGGAAAGAGAAGGACTTCAAGCCCAAAGGCAATGGCAGTCACAGCAGCTGCACTGGCTCAAAGTCCAGGTGGGGCCACTTACATCGGCTGCTGATTCAACAAGGACAGAGGGCCCCAGGTAGAGACAAGACCAGGGGGCAGAAACCAGGAAGGATACAGAGGTCAGCGCAAGGACGAGCACGCACACTCTCCACCCCAGCCACAGTGATACAGACTCCCCAGAGGTGTTTTATTTAGCTGGGACAGGGGCAGGGCTGGCACCCGTGAAGTCTGGAAGCAGCCGGGAGGGCACACAATGTTAAGGAGGCGGCGCTCTCAGGGTCCTGCAGGTGCAGGCCAACACCTGAGAGTGGCGCTTCAGACATTCCACATCCTAGGCCCCTTGCTCACCCCACCCTAGTCCCGGGCCCCCACAGGAAAATGGGGAAACTAACAAACAGAACAAAACAATTTGCTATTTTGTATTCATATTTTACTCCCTTTCAACCTGCTCAGCAGGGTCGGGGCTCAGGAGCCAGAATAGATCATGGAAACAGCTCTATTTTTCCTTGTATATTAGAGTAAAGGTATAGAAATTTGGATCCCATTAGATGTGTCTCAATAATTATTACAATATTTTAGCATACATTGCCCTATTTAAATTATTCCAACCATTGTAAAAAAAAATCTTTTTTTCTTTCTACCTTTCCTAAGTATATCGGGTCTCTTTCTTCCCATGCTATTGAAAATTAGATGTTACCCCACTCACCATACAAAAGGAACCAAGAACATCAATTTCCCAAGAGTCAATAAGAAAGATGACCACTCGTACTCCTCTGCCAGCCTAAAGTATATTTCCTAGCATTCTCTTGTGAAGTGTGCCAAAAAGATACATGATCTGAAATCTCAAATTGCAATACATCTGAGAAACTATGGCAACTTGCCTAATTTAAACCTTAAAATGTGCATTGTGGTTCCTTTTACAAATTCCAACAACCTCCACATTTTCCTGTCTAACAAAGGAGGAAGCAGTGTACCTATGGAGGTAGGAGTGTTACATTGCAAACTGCAGTTGGGATCTGTGGGCTTTGTCTCCGCGCTCTACCAAGCTAGCTGAGTGTTCTCGGACAAGTCACTTGATCTTTCAGGGTCTTACATCAGCACATTGAAGGACTGGCCTGCACAATTTCTGAAGTTCCATCCTGCTGTAATATTTCTACCTCAAGTAGATGGTAAATTCTGATTGTGCCTTAATGTTTTCAATTTGTGAATGCAGGCACAAAAAAGTTAACTGATTTGCCAATCACAATAGAGAACTGGTAGCATGAGGAGCAAGAAACAGATGTTAAGTGAGACTCGGGTGATCAATAATAATCATAATAGCAAACACTTTGATATTTTATAGTAGTTACTATGAGTAGGCACCATGCTACCTGCTTACTACATATCTGGCTTAATTCTCAGAACAATCCTATGGGAGAGGTACTTTTATTATACCCATCTTATAGATGAGAAAACTGTCACAGAGAGACTAAGAAATGCACTCAAGTTCGCACAGCTAGAAAACCTTCAGCTAGCTCTGCTCCCTCTATTAATTGCATCCAAAAGAATTCAACTAAAACAGTGAAAAGTGCATGACAAAAGAAATTCTAGAATCACTCTGTACCAGAAATACTTAACATACCCATTTATGAAACAAACTAAAGTTGAATAAGAATGTAGAAAAAAAAGTTACCGAAAATTTATCACAAGGTAGCAGTACATAGATGCAGGCAAAATTGAAATAGGAGGACACAATCATTATTCATTTCATTCTACAGATGAAGGAAATTAGTTTACTTAAGGTAGTGGTAGGACCGTGCCTCCCTGCCTAGAAACCAACTCTCCTCTTTTTCAGTCCAGTGCTCCTTCTGCTGTTTTTCGAATACATACTTTTGGAAAGACAATAGTGGTTCAGCGTGCAGGCTCTGAAACCAGACTGCTGGGTTGGAATTCCTGTTCTCACTCCCTAGCTGTGTGATCTTGGGCCTCAGTTTCCATATCTGTAAAATGTGAGAATACCTACTGTATACAGTTGTTGTAAGGATTAAAATAATACATATCGAACACTTAGAACCATTCCTGGTACCCAGCGGGCATCTAGTAAATGTTGGTCTTTATTATTGCTATAATAGCAATGGCACATTTGGAAAATAAGACAAAAAAATCAAGAGCCACTCAGCAGCACAGCGAAGAGAGTGTAGAAGGCTTGTTAATAGCATTTGTAATATATCAGAGTTTCCATGTAAAAACTCTATCCCTTACTCTCCTAAGCATACCATAGAGAAAAGAGAGTTAAATAAACTTTTGTCAGGGCCTCAGATCCAGGAAATGCTAAAAGAAGTCATTTTACCAGCAAAGTTTTAGGCGGAAGTCCTTGCTTCCAGTCTTTGCTTTATCATTGGTAGCTGGACCCTGGAAAGTCAGATCATGTCTCTGAATCTCGGTTTCCTTCTTGGAACTTTCCTATCTAGGGATACTTTTTGAGGTTTCTCAAATTTCATTAACAACTGAGGTCAAAAAGGAGATTTCATATATTAATTTTTAAAATTCTGGCCAAGTGAACAATACACAACCTTTATTCCCAAAACTTTTTTTTTTTTCTGTTTTGCATCAGATTTCCTGCCATCATTAACTTGGGTGTGATTATAAGAAAACATACATAATTTGCAATTCAAACAGTCTTTCATCTTAAAAGGATTCCATGGGTGGAAGAAATAGAGAACAAGTCCCCTAGCTCTGTCCTTGGCATAGCCCACCACTAGCTCAAGGGATCTTAACTCGTAAAGGAGGAGCGCCGTATAGCTTTAAAATGACTTCATTCCCATATTTACATATTTTTAATAGGGCTATGATGAATCTCCTTCCGCTTGACTCCTATTTTGAGCTGTGATATTTTAATCTCCATTCTTGCTGCAACTTAGCAGATGAATGTGCAGTGTGACAGAGCTCAGAGGAAATAGTATAAATAAAGCAAAGTGGAGCTATGACATCTCACATTTTATAGCTTTTTTATTGTAGCCGAAGCATAAACAGAGCACAGCTGTGTTATACTTACCGCTGTGAGCACTCCCTCAATCCTCACCCCCTGTTGCTTTTAAAAAGACAGTGCTCTTATTCAGAAAGCTCTGCCTGTGGGTAACATGGCCCCACCAGGCCAGCCATCCTCTACCCCAAACCTCTACATTTGACGCATTTCTCCTCTTACAGATGTAGATCTGTCATGCTCCACATCATTTGTCTGACTGAAAACCAATACGCCAACTGCATATAGCCCATACTACAGCAAAAGCACGCTGCTCGTACCCATTGGAATATGGCTCCACAATCAGAACTCTAATTGTTGTTCCTTCCCAACATGCACTGCACCCAAATAATTTATGAACGCTCTCTTAATAGGAGACAGGAAATAAGCTGGAAGTATTCAAAACAGTGCACTCTCTTAATGAGAGCCCCTTATAAAATGAGGAAGTTGTATTTCTCACTTTCAAACGCATTCTTAGTCATGTTTGAGTGAAAGTTGGAAATGCCAAGAGGGCCAGATAGAGTGAAAGTTAGAAGAGTGGTGTTGAGATGTGCAAAGTAATTCTACATGCTAGCACAATCATCAGGTTTCAGAATGTTTCAGGCTGGTTACATATTTCAGTAGGTCTGAAGAAGACAGAGTATGACAAAGAGCAAGCACATTCTATATACTCTGACAAATATGAGGTTATATATTAATACATATGGTTGATTAGTCCAGAACAAGCATCTGATCTAATCTAAGCCAATCAGAGTCCTTCCCTGAGGTATTTTATTTAAGCAGAATGGAGAAAACAGTGAGCTATAAACTTCCAGTGCTGTCATCAATGGTGACATTTCTTCCCATATGGAGAAGTCTCTACTGCAGCAAGAATGGGAAAAGCCGACACTCCAAGTGACATGGAGACAAGAGCAAGGGATCAAGCCCTGACAAAGTGTGACTCCCTGGTTCCAACTGTTCCTGAGGCCCATCGACATTCCTGTCCTTCCTCCTCTTTGGTTATTTGCCTTCCTTGTATTCCTTTACTGAACAAATTCCAGGCTTTTTCATTAAACTGCCACAAATTGGGGTTTTATCAATTTCAAAAAAAAAAAAAAAAGTCTTAATTATTACACCTTCCAGAAGAAGATTCCTTTTTCAGTTAGGTTAGGATTTATTCTTCCTTTTTCAAATACCACTACACTATTTAAGGGAAGGAAGGAAAACCCTCTGGGATTGTAGAGGAATGTGTAATGAAAATTCAAAAGACACATGCATCCAAGGGAAAAGAATATAGGGGCATAGTAGCCTATACACCAGCGCAGTGAAAGGAAGGACAGGAAGATTGATTTGCATCACCATTAACACGGAGGGAGAAAAACACCAAAACACAATGACTGCAAGAACCACCTCCATTGACACACATAATTGTTTAGAAACAACAGACCCAACTGGGCTAACACAGGGGCAAAGTTGGTATCCCAAGCCTCTCAGCTATCTATCCGCCCAAAGTTGCTCTTCTGCCAAGCTCATTGTTTACCAAGCTGCCAGCCCAGCCCAGGGATCTGATTAGCAATTTGCACTTTTGTGAGAGGATTAACAGAATTCCTTTGTTTTGATGTCGGATTATCAAACTGCATCTTTAAAGAGGTGTGACCTCATCCAGATTCATAAGCCTGCTCCCTTGAGAATGACTTGAATTTTACTCCACTTGCGCAACATATAATTTCATAAAGGAGTTACTGTCAAAACATGGTACTCAATTCTTGATGTGTGTGAAGAAGCACATTTGTAATGTAAATAACCTCAGAAGTTTTGTGATATTTTAAAATAACCCATCTGGTGGCAAAACAAGGATTTTCAACCCATTTGGTTCCAGCACTAGTAGTAAATCATGTGCATCTAACTCATAGAACTCAGAGATAAACCCACCTCCAGACTGAGACTCATGTTGCTTTTATTTTCAAGGACAAGCATTTTTAATTGTTCCAGTGCTCTTGACATATTTTTTAAAAGGAAGGCAGAGTGCATAAGAGAGCAAACTGAGGAAAACCAAAGAATTTGACTGCTAAGTGATAATGACATCTGATCGATGACAGCATAGTTTATATGAACAAGGAAAACAGAATTAAAGTTTTGTATTTCTCAGTTTGTTCAGCAACAGGAAACTATCAGAAAGAGAAGTCCCTAAAATTTCCACCCAAACTTGAAATAAATAAAACTTCCAAGAAGGGCATCTACAGGATAGGATGCAAAAAATTAAGAAAATTAGTCTGTAAACTTTGCACTAGTGTAATCTTTACTTGAGGGTCAATCCCAAATAGGATGCACAAGAGCAGTGTGGCCTATGGGGGGCTTGCACCCTGGTGGGGGAACCCCAATCTCGAGGTACATAAATGCCCATCGAGCTGCAAATGGCAAAAGGGCAGTCTGGCCATGACAAATGCCCAAAAAGCCAGACATTGCTGCAGATCAGGTGGTGGCTTTACTCACTGACAAACCCCAAAACCAAGGCAAACAATGGAAACATCCTGTT
Source organism: Indri indri (assembly GCA_004363605.1). Taxonomy (NCBI): domain Eukaryota; kingdom Metazoa; phylum Chordata; class Mammalia; order Primates; family Indriidae; genus Indri; species Indri indri. The sequence continues at coordinate 36,651 of RJWJ010002976.1, forward strand.
TCATAAACAACAAATAGTATAATTAAATATATATATTTACTTTTAACATTGATATAGATTGTTATCCCAATGCTGATAGATTGGTAATGTTTCTTTGAGTTAGCGAACTTTTAATTATACAGTAAGAGTGTACTGGGCAGGCCCTGATAAATAGACTGTAAAGTGTGTTTAAAAGCACAATATATACACACACACACATCTGTCATACAAATAGTTTTTAGTGGACGGTTGTGTGGATTAATGAAATCACATGGAAAATCTTTTTTAAAACACCCGAGTCACGTATTCCCACCTAAAAACCAGTGCATGGGATCATAGCATATTTTTCTAAAAAAATCTCAATTAATGGTCTATGAATGCCTCCTTAAACAGCCCTCTCTTATATTCGAAAATTGCCTTTCTATGTGGATTATTTGCTAGTTACTTACTAAATTGTAAGTCTCTTTAAAAAGGAAGATCATGTCTCTTATGAGTCTCATACTGTGACCTGCACATAGTTTGGTATTCAATAAAAGTTGGGTAAATAGATTCAAAAGACTTGTGATTAATTAGTAGGGATGTGATAGATGTACCATGGCAGACAAATACTTCAGGGAGAGTAGGAATTAATACTAAAAATAATGTAGCAAGAATTTTACTTTAACCCCAAAGCTGCCTACATGGAATCCCAGAAGAAAACAATGTGTATTATTTATGACTTCTCTGGCCACAAATACAGAACACCAGCCAAAATCAGCCTTGGGTTACTCATTTATTCAACAAATATTTATTGAATGTCTCCATTTGCCAGGAACCACTCTGGGCTCCAGAGATAGAGCAGCAAACAAGACAGACCAAGCCCCTTGCCCTCACGCAGCTAATATTCTAGTCAGGGAGATGAAAAATAAATAAGATGAATATATAGATATATACACGTGTGTCTAAGGGAAATGCTAAGGAGAAAAATTAAAGTGAGGGAGGACAGCAGTGTTTGGGGGAGGGCTAGATGGAATTTTAAATAGGGTAGGAGGGAGGGCCTCGCAGAGAAGGTACCATTTGAGTCAAGACCTGAAGAAAGCGCTGGAATGAGTCATGTGGGCATCCCATCGAAGCGCACCGCAGGCCGAGGAAACCCTGCAGGAGGCAGAGGCCCCAAGAAGGGCGGTGCCTTAGGTTGGAGGAGGAGCGATGGGCGGGGTGGTGCAGGTAAGGAGGACAATGGTGGCAGGGAAAGGCGGCGTGGAGAGGGGCTGAGGGCTGACTCTGCTCCTCTGGGGTCACAGCAAGGAGTCCCCTGAGGTAGGAAGCCACGGAGGGAGGGCCCTGAGCAGGGGACGACTTAATCTGCCTAATCACGACTCACCCTGGCTGCCATCTGTAAAAAGACGGAAGGAGAACAAGGACAGAAGTCCCGTTAGGAGGCGACAGCCACAGTGAGAAACAATGGTGGCTCGGCCAGAACGGAAATAGTGAAGATGAGGAGGGGTGTCAGGTTCTGGAAACATCCTGAAGGTCGTTTTGCTCAGCGGTTAGATGTGCGGTATACGTGAAAGAGAGGAGTTAAGGATGATGATGAGGAGGTTTTGGTTCCGAGCAATGGGAAGGACGGAATTTGCCTGTGACTAAGATGGGGAAGACTTCGGGGGGAACAAGTCCGAGGGACACACCAGAAACGCAGTTTCACATGCGCCACGTGGAGCTGCCGGGCAGTCATCCAGCAATGTGTGTCTGGAGTTCAGGCGGAGGTGCAAGGTAAAAGAAATTTCTATCCCCAAACAACATGTTTCCTAGCTCTGACCACTAAAAGTGGTTGATTTCAAATGACACTTTATTAAAAAGATACAGCAGATATTGGCAGTATCTTAAAAAAAAATAGAGATCTATGGCCATTTGTTTTTAATAGAGATAATTCCTTAAAGTACGCTGATAAATAATAGAAAGCTATAATATATTCACACTGTCTGTGCATGCAATTACAGTAGTCTCTCCCAAGGCCACAGTTTCACTTTCTGGAGTTTCAGTTACTGGCGATCAACCGCGGTCTGAAAAATTACATGGAAAATTCCAGAAATAAACGATTCCTGTTTTAAATTGCACGCCATTATAAGTAGCATGATGAAATGTCATGCTGTCCTGCTCCGTCTGCCTGGACGTGAATCCTCCCTGTGTCCAGAGTCCCCGTGCTGCATACGGTCCCTGCCTGTGAGTCACCGTAGCCGTCTGGGTTATCAGATCTGCTGTCACGGTATCACCTGCTTGTGCTCAAGGAACCTTTATTTACTTCCTAATGGCCCCAAAGCACAAGAGTAGGGATGCTGGCAATTTGGATATGACAAAGAGAAGCCATAAGTGTTTCTGGTGAAAGTTCAAGACTTCATAAGGAAAGAAAAAAAATCATATGCTGAGGTTGCTAAGATCTACAGTAAGATTGAATCTTCTATCTGTGAAATTGTGAAGAAGGAAAAAGACATTCATGCTAGGTTCACTGTTGTACCTCAGATGGCTAAAGTTATGGCTGCCTGCATGATAAGTGCTTAGTGAAGATGGAAAAGGCATTAAATTTATGGCTGAAAGACATGAACAGAAATGTATTCTGACTGACGGCAATGTACCGCACCACGAAGCACCGAGCCTATGTGAAGACTTCAACAAGGGATCCTGTGAAATGAGGGACACCAAGATATTTACTGCAAGTAAGGGATGGTTACACAGATTCAGGACTATGGAAGGTCTATGTCACATGCCTACATCATTCACCTCACTTCATCCCATCACATAGGCACTGGGTCATCATACACCACTGCAAGTAGAAGGAGGGTGTATAATAAGATATTCTGAGAGGCCACATTCACATAACTTCTATTACAGTGTATTGTTATAATTGTTCTATCTTATTATTAGCTATTGTTGTTAATCTCTTACTGTGCCTAATTTACAATTAAACTTTACCATGGTTATATAGATATACGTATACAGGAAAAAACATAGTACAGACAGTCCCCAACTTACGTGGTTCAACTTAATGACTTTTTTTGACTTTACGATGGTGCAAAACTCATCGTTTCTCACTTTCAGTACAGTATTCCATAAATGACATGAGATATTCAACATTTGATTGTAAAATAGGCTTTGCCCAACTGTAGGCTAATGTAAGTGTGATGAGCACATTTAAAGTAGGCTAGGCCAAGCTATGATGTTCGGTAGGTTAGGTGTATTCAATGCATTTTTGACTTATAATATTTTCAACTTACAATGGGTTTATCAGGACATAATCCCATCATAACATATATCGATGAACACCTATATACACTGGGTTCAGTACTATCCTAAGTTTCAGGCATTGGAATGTATCCTTGGACAAGAGTAGCTGATGGTAACACTACAGTAATGGCCTAGGCTTGGTGGTCTGACTTGATGTGTGACTAGAGCTGAGATAATCCAGAGAAACAAATCCGTAGCACCACCCTGGATATGTGTGTCTCACACTTCTCAGGAGTGGCAAAGAAACATACACTCATGCATCGGAGAGTGTACTTAGACTCATGCTGAGCACATTTTAAGTTTTATGTTTTATCTTTAAGGTTTATGTAGAATTTAAAAAATAAATTTAAAAGATCAAATGTTTGAAGATTTTTACTATAGTAAATCCTCATGTTTTGTTATAACGTTGATGAGAAAAAAATGGTTTCATTATATGTTGTTTCATTTATAAGGTGCAGTTTCCAAGCAGCTATCAAGCGATGTTACATAAGGACTTACTGTATCTAACTTTCCCCAAAATCATTACATAAAATTGACTTTGATAATTGTCTACTACTTTACAATCATTATCATCATTGCCATCACCATCATCACCATCATCATTACCACCATAACATCATCATCAACATAGCTACTGTTTATTAAGCCCTACTATGTGCTAGGCCTTGTGTTTTACTTTTATCATACTATGTACCAGGCCCTGTATATTATACGTATTAAATGTTTTAATCCTAATATTAATCTTGTGTTATTCATAAATATGTATTACATTGAAGCCAGATGCCTCATGAAAAAAACCTATAAATAGATAAATTTCTTCCCCTCCATTGTGAAACCGAAAAATAGCAGTAAAGAATGAAACGATATACATAAATATATGGAATTATAAACAATTGTGAAAGTTATTATACTCCTGGGTACTTGTCATATACCTGGGAATGCCTATCTGAACAATAGATTTGTACAATGTCCTCCTATACCAGAGAAATGCCACCCATACAATGGATTATCTATTTATTTAAGTGCGAGTTAACTAAAATTAAAATAGTGCTTGTAAAAATAAAGAACACATAATCTAAAACTATTGGCCTTTAGTGAATACTAAAATTTACTATAAAAAATTTTGAGTGGGGAGAATTAGGTAATTTGTAAGAATCCAGGAAGTCTTTAATCAAGTATCTACAAGACATATCTCAATGTCCAGAAACAAAGATAAACAGAAAAGTATATTTCCACAGTCTTGAATATTTCTTCCAAATCCTACATCCTTTCAAGTTGGCAGGGCATATTAGTGGTTTATTTGGATATTGTCCACATTTGTAAATGAGCATCTTCATTTCTGTGTTTTGGCACAGGACCATGTAAATGATTATGCTGGTATATATTTAATGTAGTAGATATACAACATGGCACAAAGTAGAAGTACCAATTTTAGAAAACCATAAAACTTGTCAAATAACTGCTCTAAAGTCTTTCACATAAGTAGCCTGGAAACCATAGGCTGCTGAATGCAGCAGCAACTCCATTAACATGGTCATTTGAGTAACTTTCCACTCTCTTTGCATATCACTCTCATCCCAGCCCTGCAGATCCTCTCTCTGCAAAAGGAGTGAGGCACAGCACAGGGTCAGACGTAGGTTCACAGGGGTCCGTCGCTCCCAGCCCCCCATCACTCTAGGAGAAGAAATTCTGGTGAAACATGCAGGAGAGAAGACACACAAGCTTCTCTGACATCTTTCATGTGTCATGAAAGCTAATGGTAATTTTCTTAGAGGGAATATTAAAGTCTTTTTACTGTCATTTTAAACTAAAAGGGAAAGTAGGGCTAATATACATAATCAGTAAAATTGTTAAGTAGGCAAATTTTTCTTCTCCAAATCCTACATCTTCTTTGATGACAAGGTTCTTTCTTTCTTTTTTTTTTTTTTCTGCCACTTCTCTCCCCAGACTATCTCTGGTCAATTTATTTGTTCACATGAGGTTAAACTCAAAGAGAGCAGCCCACACTTAGAATATTCCCTTCGCTTTCTCACTTGCATCAAAATGCACCTATGTTTTATTAGCCAAAGCCCAAACCCCGAATTTCCAAGACCATAGCGAACCAAATGATAATACAGTTGGTGCCCTACGCGGTGGTTAGAGGCAGAGATGTGGGGCTGCGAGGGAACGTTCAGAGGTAATCAATTCAATCCTTCACTTAAAACTGGAATCCTCTAGGTAATTCCACTATCCTATCTCAGATTTTGTCCAGTCCTATTTCCAGGGATCAAAATTCACTTTGTTTTGAGGCAGCACATCCAATTTTAACTTTCCTCTGCTGGTCTCAGTTCTGGAGCCACATAAAATCACTTGTCTTCACATCAAGAAGAATGCTCCAGGCTTCATGAGCTCAGTGCCCCAGGGTGCTGACTGCAATGAATCAAATAGAGAGACTCCCTTGCTCCAGGCTTCTGGTTGGGTTTTGAAAATGGGAGGCATCAGCAGGAGATCATGGAGTAGGGAAGAGTGAGGTCAGGATACATATTCCTGCAGCTTCCTCCTTGACGGTAACTGTCAGAGTCCGATGGTGTCTGCATTCAGGTGGGCCTCTCCATACAGTGCCCCTTCCTGATCCCTTCAGATCCAGGGGTGGTGACAACTCCCTGCTAATATTATTCTCAGAGTACTGTACCAATCCTTGTTGGTTTGTTTTCTTTACAACAATTTTATTGAGATATAATTCATATAATACAATTCATCCATTTAAAGTATACAATTCAATGGCTTTTAATTTATTCAGAGTTGTTCAATCACCACCACAATCAATTTTAGAACATTTGCATCATCCCAAAAAGAAACTCCATACCCATTGTAAGTCACTCCCCAGTTCCTGCCAACCCCTCATTCCAAAAGAGCCACTAATCTACTTTCTGTCTCTATTGATTTGGTTGGCTGGATGTCCATTTCATATAAATGGAATTATATAATATCTGCTCTCTTGTGACTGGCTTCTTTCACTTTACATAAGGTTTTCATGGGTCATCCATGTCGTAACATGTTCAACACATCATACTTTTATTGCCTAATAATATTCCATTGCATGGATGTACCACATTTATTTCATCCACGCATATTTGGTTGTTTCCACTTTTTGAATATTATGAATAATTCTGCTCTGAACATTGCATGCAAGCTTTTGTGTGGACATACATTTTCATTTCTCTTGGGGAGATATCTGGGAACAGAGTTGCTGGATCATATACTAATTCATGAGCTTTAACCTTTTGAGGAGCTGCCAGACTGTTTTCTGAACAGCTGTCCGTTTTGCATTCCCATCAGTGACATATGAAGATTCCAATTTCTCCACATCACCACCAACACTGGTTATTTCCTGTCCTTTTTATTGTAGCCATCCTAGTGAGTGTGAAGTGGTATCTTATTGTGGCCTCGGTTTTTAAACCCTGTCTATATCCTTATAACTACTCCCTTTATTAAGCTCTCCCCAAATGATTTCTTTTAGTGCCATCAGCTGTTTCTTGTCGGACCCTAATTCAAAGGCCAATCCTTTTTTGAAGATTGTTTTGAAATCCTCCTCAAGTTTCTCTTTTTCATGCTAAACAATGCCTCTTTATATGAACTACCAGTTTCTAGATTATTTATCCTCTTATTCATCAGCTTTAGACATTAAATTGCCAATGTCCTTTGAATGATTTTACCCAGGTGTGACATAAGGGAACTGGCCAGTGTACATTCTCTTGGCTGATTATCTCACTGGCTATGGACACAATCTTCTACTGATGATGTGGCAGGTGACACCATCTCTTGCTTCAGCAGCTATGTTTTTCTGTTGACTTTTATTGAAAATAAAATCAGACAGAATATTTTGACAATGGAATATTAATTCAGGTATTCCCTACCTGTAATTGGCCTATTGACTTTTAAATTACATGTAGAGTTATTTTAATACTACCAAATTTTATCTCACTAAGTTTGGGCCAACATTGAGCCTAGCACTAACTTCCTGAACACCAAATAAGATAAAATGGATTAAAGTACCAAGCACAGGCATGTAACTTTCAAAAAGGCAAGCAGTGTTACTTTCCTTCTTTCATCCTTCGTCAAAGTTCTTAATCAATTAATAAAAAAGATAACCCAATGAGTAGAAAGGGTAGCACCTGACTACAGACTTCTCTTTAGGTGAATAATGGTGCACTAATCTAGCTCCTTGAGGTATAGTCTTTCAACTATTAATCCATATTACCACACTGTCAACTAAATCAATTTCCTTTCCTATTCATCAGAATTTTATGATATCCTATAAAATCACCTTTTGTAAATCATGACAATATCTATAATGGGGGGCCCAATTAAAAAGAAGTTAATTTTGCATGATTATATCTTTGAGAACCCATACTGGCTTCTGGTGAACACCAATTTTTTTTCTGCTTGTTCAGAAGTTACATGCACAATAACACAATCTAGGATTTTATTAATCCCTTAAAACATAACATTTTAAAAAATAAGTGTTTCCTTCATTTTAAATCGAAGGTAACATTCATCTTGAGTCTCCTGATGCTTCTTTTCTTCTATACATTATTTTGAATGTTACCCACAATGGATCTTCAAAAACAACCTCAGGGCAGTCACCACAGCACCCCATCTTATGCCCTTCCCCAATACCTATGAGTTAATCAAGGGCACTCTCAGCCTCAATACTCGAAATCCAAGTACCTAAGTATTGTCCTTAATTGTTCTCCTTCCCTTATCTCCCACATTCAGCTAGAGCTAGTAAAATATATGAACTATATACCATCGTCATGACCACTTCTCACCAGCTCCATGACTGTCACTCTAACACAGGCCAAAGTCACTCTCACTGTGCTATGGCAGTGGTCTCTCCACCCGTCTCCCTGTTTTGACCCTTGTCCCCTGCCATCCGCTCTCCACACAGCAGCCACAGTAAGCTTTGTAAAAATGCGCATCTGACCATGTCTCCCCCACTTACAACCAACCAGCTTGCTACCACATGAGGATTAAAATCCCAGTGATCTGACTCTGTTTTCCTCTCCACTTTCATCTCTCGAAAGCTCCCTACCACAACCAGCTATCTTAACTACTCTGGCTTCCTTGCTGTTCCTGGAAGTTAACAAGCTCAGCGTCTCTTCTGGGTCTTTATCTTTGCCATTTCCTCTCCCCAAAGTCTCTCCCCACAGATCTTCACATGACCTGTCTCTCATCATTCAGGTACCAGATATCATCTCTCCAAAGAGATGGTATCTTCCCTGACCTCCTTATCTAAACCTGCACACCCAACTCTACCCCTTACCTTGCTTTATTTCCTTTATTCCTGACCTGTTGTATAGTTGCTTATTTCTATGTTCACCTAGAACCAAAACTCTTTCAGCGCAGGCACTTTTTTTGTTTTGTTCATCAGTATATTTCTGGCATCTGAAATAATATCAAACACACACAGTAGGCACTCAAAAAAAAAAAAAAAACTTTTTAAAGGAATCGAATGAATACCCCAAAGGAACAAATCTAATAATAATAAATTCTGGTCTTGGTGGAGACAGGAAGAAACATGCAGGACTAAGGACAGTTTTGGCAAGTCTTCCAGTCTCACTGGGCTTTAGGGCCCCCACGTGAGAGCCAAGAGTCTTTATTCACTAACCACATTGGTCAACAGACCAAGAGGTCCAGCCTGAACCTGCTGTTATCAAAGAACGGCAGCATATGAAAGCCTTCAATCTCGAGTGTGGGGCATGAGTATTTTTTTTCTTTTCTATTTCAACCACCACTCTCCCAATTATAATAAATGAATAAAATGGATTGAAGCTAAGGAAAAATACAACAAAATTAGAAGCTGGCAAAAAACAAACCCACTGCCTGGGGCAGCCTGGGGCTGATGGATGATGACAGCTAGCAGACAAATCCTGTTCCCCATTCTAAATTCTGTCTACTAAACAAATTAGCAAGCTCATCAATAACTGCACGGCATTTACCTTCTGCAGCAACAGCTGCTGCAAAATCAGAAGGCTCACTTTTTGGGTTGTGGTCTTGCCATTGGGACACAATTACAGGCCAATCAGGGTCGGAGATAACAGAATGACAACCTGATATTATAGGAGAGGGTTCTGCAAGGGCCTGAAGGAGAAACAGCTTTAGGATCATCTGTCCTGAATCTACCACCCACCTCCACCCCTCCTCAAATAACTAGGTATTTGAATGATGAGCTGTGTAAAATTGATTCTTGTGATGATAATTTACTGTAGCAAACTTAGAATAAAAACATTAAGTGATTAAGCAGAAACTTATGAGATGTGTAATTTTATTTATGGGCTATGCTTCGAAACATGGTCCTCTTCGTGAAAACTAGTGTTCAGTATGAAAATTATTTTAAAGTGGCAAAACTCTTCTATTCTTTAAAAAGTTAAGACACAATTCTATCTTCCATTTTAGCATGAAAGAAACTTTGTCCTCCATCTTCGAAGAAGAGGGAAAAGATAAGACCAATACAACAAATATAATACATCTTTCTCCAAAAGTTTAAAATAAAAATAGTGAAGGGAAAAAACAAAGGATTTTTATGATTAATGCTATGTGAAATGGTAGAATGCCTACGAAGATAAAGATGGCAAAATATTCTTAAAACATCCTGCATCAGGAAAACGTAAAACTATGAGTGGCTTAATGATACACAATAGTATTCAGAACTGACAGCTGACCACACAATTAATTAGGGGAAAGGCGACTGAAAGAAAATGGAAAAAAACTTACTTAGTAGACTGCTTCAGTCTATTTTAGGCATTTTTCTCATTAGAGCCTTCGAATTCTTCAGAGTGGGTTTTATCACATATAACAAGAGAAACCCTGCATCTCTCTCTGTTAAACATGGCCCTTCGTACTACAAGGCAACAGAGTAGCGGGGACATCCCATGAGAAGGCAATCCCATTCTCACCCGACAAGGAAAAAGAGAAGATCATCAAGAACCCTGTCACAGCTGACAGAGGCCAAGACATGGGATGAAAAGTGCCAGGTACATACCAGCCTCCAGGAAACCTTCAGCAAACCCTACAATGTTTCAGTCATCAGTGCAAAGGCTACTCTCCAAGCCCACTTTGTGCAGGGGCCCCACCACCACTGGTGTGGCTATTCACAGCTGACATTCGTTGGTGCTCCAGACCACGCCGAAGAAAGAGCTGGCTACTACTAGGGATAGGTGTCAAGGTCACTGCCATTTGAAGAGGCCTCACAGGACAGGTGTGGTGATTCCCACCTCATCTCTGCCCCAAGCGTTTGGCACCTATCTCACTGAGGCACTTACCAAGTTGCACGATAAATATTTTATAAGTTGTCTGTATCCCTATCAGCTTGTGAGGAAACATGTTTAATTCTTTTGGGGACATAGCTAGAACAATACCTAAAATCGCTAATCAATGTTCAATAAGCGGGTGATTAAAAGAATGTACTCTTGTTCATACGTCCTGTAAGTTAAAATGAAGAAGAAAACACAGTAGAAGAGCATTACTTCAAACAACAAAAATGGTATTTTTACTTTCTCACAATCATGATATTCTTATTGGCGTTCAGCAGAAGTCTAACTTTTTATTTTTTTCAAATTATGATCTACCTTTTCACTAGACGGTGGGCTTCAAGAGGCCAGACACAATTTTCCCTCCCCTAACATAATGTTTGGTGATCTCATAGATTCTCAATAAATAGCTATTGATTAATGAGTATTCCACTAAGGCCAAGCAGATATTGATGCTTCTCCCACTTTTCTTCACATCAATTATACCTTTCTTAGAAAGAAAAGATTTGTTTTAAATGATCGGTCCCTTTCTTCTTTCATGAATAAGAAATGTACCACTACATTTATCTGAAATGTACCACGACAGGGATGGGAACAGCAGGGGCATTTACTCAGGCCCAGAGCTTGAAGGACAAGGATGGATAACGCAAACCTGTACACAAAAGAGCTACCATTTTGTCAGAAACTCTAAATCCTTGGACCTCAAAAGCCACAAATCAGTGTCTGGTATAGCCTTCTAGAAAGCTCACCCACGGGAAATTTTAAGAGAAGAGCCATTTTAGAAATGAGGTCATTAATGGTGATTTGGCAGAAGTAGAAATAATTAATCGAAAAATTATATTCTTTCCCTATTGCTCCCTTATTTGCTGTGTGGCTTCAAAGATACAGGCACATTCTCTGTGCTCTACTTTCCTGATCTAGGAAGTTGGTGGACGACCCACTGAATTCCGCTAACGGGCAGTAACTCTAATAGGACTAAGTTAGATACTTCTACATTTTGCGATGTTTAAAATTCCCAGAGGATGCTAGCAGAGTGAAAATATTTATTATGATTGCATACTCTTCATGGAAATAAACACCGATAATGCATATTCAGGATAGACATCTGCCTTAATATCTATTCTTGGGTTCTGGAAACAAGTAACTTGTGTTATTTTGCGGACCCTGATAGGCTGGTGCCTTGTCACACCCCTGCTTCTAATCTTCCAGAACTCTTCAGCTGAAAATCACTTTCAAACCAGGATTTCCTGGGTACTGCTAGCAGTGACATCAAAGCCTTCAGTTCCAGAATCACATCTTCTCTCCCCCTCCCCTGACATCTCTGTCTGGCCTGCCCTCGCAGGATGGAATGCCCTCTCTATCTCTAAGAAGCTCGTGCTGCTATGAGAAGGAGTCTAGGGAGGGAGGTTATTGGTTGCGATTGTTTGAAAGATTCTAATAATTGCAGCTAGGGATCTATCCTCTCGTGTCACCTAAGTTGGAAAATGGGTCAGGCATAATGCATTTGGTTAAGTGTCTAAACTGAAAAGGTGCTATTTTATTTTAAATGGCATAGTCTTTACAAAGGCTAAGGTTACTGGTGCAATGCTCTCTCATTTTAAAACGTATCAGGGACATGCCCTCTGAGGGTCAGGCTTTCATTTGCTGATGTTAATTCTCAGCTGCCTGGTCCTCGTCCTTCATTGTACCCTGTGTCTTAGCCGGGCACGCTCCTGATTCCCTGCTATATCCAGACGGTCCATGTAAATAGTGTTTATGTTAAGGAAGTCATGTTCAGTGTGACTGGAGCACACAGAAACTGATGTTGTTGTCACTTTAGATTAAGCTCTTATTTTAGTAAAGGAGGCAATTGGAGCAGGCAGCTGAGTGGCCGAATGAAATATTCAGCTCATTTCATTTAGAGCTGCCTGGTTTCCATTGTTCGCGCTGGCAAGGCTGGTTAACCCTGTTGGAGCCGCACAGCAGCAGCTCCTGCTCACTCATGCACCCACTCACAGGCTTCCTCCAGTTGACACTTTTTAAGTCATCCATCAACAAACACATCTAGAATTGCTCTGGTGAATCTTGTAGGAACAGTTTCCTCTGGATGCATCTCTATGATCTCCTCTCTATTTTTGCACCCCAAATGGATGCTTTAAGAAGGGGTTGTCTGTATGTGCATAGAGTATGCCTCAGTCTCCAGCTATGACTAGAAGACGGGTGAGCAAAAGATGCTTAGGAGTATTTTTGTGGTGACAGCTAAAATGTTAAAAGGTAAAATGTGTCTATCAAAGGAATATGTAGAGCTTCCTTCCTTGAAACATTTTAACTGTTGTTCTGTAACAAGTTGTTGAAAACAGGAGTTGAGGGCCATCATCACACTGAAGAAAACTAATTACATAAAGTTTTGCTTGAAACTTACTGTTCTGAAACTTATGTATAGATAGCCTTATTCCTACTTTTCCACCTTCTTGGAAATGTCATTGATCTATTGGGTCCTAGTCACTTTTCAGAATTTGAGGCACCTGTTCAGAAACTCTCCTACCATTCTATCATCATCTAAAAAGATCAAGCTAGTCTTCTCACTTCTAAGTCTTGCTTTTGTTCTTTCTTTCTTTTTTATTTCCTTCTTCCCTTCTTGTTTTGACAAGTCAAACCATAAAAGGTGATTGAGGGAAATGAGAAAGTAAATAGTATTTTCATATATCAAATCCCTGGTTAAATGAAAGACTTTTGATAGTTTTTCACCCATAAGAAAATGCCTTGTAGCAGGAATGATTTTATCACCTCAAGATCCTGAGAAGGTAGAAATTATTCTTAACTACAATTTACACATATTATTTAATGTCTACATAAAGTACCAGTCATCACTGAACAACAATAACTATTTGTTATTATGAAGATGCATTCAACTCCAAACGTAATGAATGATAAATACATACCAGGCTCTGTGCTAGGTGAAAAGTGACACTTACCTTCATGTTATCTAAATATTTAATAAATATTTATTCTATGGATCCAGGTTTTGTGGAGGTCCAAAGCTTATATAGTTTTAGAAAGAGAATGCAAACTATAAATATAAATTTACCATGAAAGTGAATATTGATTTGCCATGAAAAAAATTCCAACTACCAACAAACTTTTTTTTTGAGGCGGAGTCTCACTCTGTCACCCTGGGTAGAGTGCAGTGGCGTCACTGTAGCTCACTGCAACCTCAAACTCCTGGGCTCAAGTGATCCTCTTCCCTGGCCTCCCAAGTAGCTGGGACTACATGCGTGCACCACCACACCCAGCTAATTTTCTATTTTTAGTAGAGCTGGAGTCTTGCACTTGCTTGAACTCCTAAGATCAAGCAATCCTACCACCTTGGCCTCCCAGAGTGCTAGGATTACAGGTGTCAGCCACCACACCTCGCCTCTAACAAACTTTAAAATGCTGATAAATGTCACGAGCATCAATAAATCAGAAAAAAACCATAATATTCATGCTAATTAGCTCGCCGACCACATCTCTATAATGCTTTTCCCCCATAGTTACTGGCTGCATACTCTTTGACTGCCCTTCCTAAATATTATTTTTATAGAAAGAATAGAAAAATAATCTGTTCTTTTATCTACTATGTTTAATTAAACTTTGTTTTTAACTATTCATTATTAGGAGTCAGAAAACATGCAACTGCACACAGTGGTACTTGTGTTTGTATTATTGCTACAGGTTTGTGCTCTAAAAACACTGGGACTTTGAAAAATTCTATTAGTGTATTATATATCAAAAAAGAAAAAGTATGATGCATTAATAATAGTATAAACTGCATTAGTCATTAAATTTCTGACAGGAGAGAACCTCCATTTTGATTAGGTAATGATAAAACCCAAATCCTCTGCTGTTAATATTACACATCTAATAACAGCAATGCTTTTGCACAGGAGTAGCTTCTGCCTCTGTATATTTCAAACCTAGTTTCTCACCCACCTCCACCTGCATGCACGAGGTGCCAGCGCTGCAGGACACATTCACAGAAAAACATGATTTCTGGCTCCCTACTTGTGTATCACAAAGCTCCTTTTTTTTTTTTTAACTTTTTTTAAATTTCAGCATATTATGGGGGTACAAATGTTTAGGTTACGTATATTGCCCTTGCCCCACCTGAGTCAGAGCTTCAAGAGCGTCCATCCTCCAGACAGTGCGCACCACACCTGTTAGGTGTGTATATACCCATCCCCTCCTCCCCCTCCCATCTGCCTGACACCCGATGAATGTTATTACTATATGTGCATTTAAGTGTTGATCAGTTAAAACCAATTTGATGGTGAGTACATGTGGTGCCTTGTTTTTCCATTCTTGGGCTACCTCACTTAGCAGAATGGGTTCCAGCTCTATCCAGGATAATACAAGAGGTGCTATATCACCATTGTTTCTTATAGCTGAATAGTACTCCATGGTATACATATACCACATTTTATTAATCCACTCATGTATTGATGGGCACTTGGGTTGTTTCCACATCTTTGCAATTGTGAATTGAGCTGCTATAAACATTTGAATGTAGATGTCTTTTTTATAGAATATCTTTTGTTCTTTTGGGTAGATGCCCAGTAATGGGATTGCTGGATCAAATGGTAGTTATACTTGTATCTCTTTGAGGTATCTCCATATTGCTTTCCACAGAGGTTGTACTAATTTGCAGTCCCACCAGCAGTGTATGAGTGTTCCTATCTCTCCATGTCCACACCAACATTTATTGTTTCAGGACTTTTTGATAAAGGCCATTCTCACTGGAGATAAGTGATAATTGTGGTTTTGATTTGCATTTCCCTGATGATTAGAGATGTTGAGCATTTTTTTGTATGTTTGTTTGCCATTAGTCTATCTTCTTTTGAAAAGTTTCTGTTCGTGTTCTTTGCCCACTTTTGGATGTCCATTGCTAGAGAGCTGGTGTTCCCCTTTGGGAGTGTGCTTTCCATTTGATTCTTCACACTTCCAGAGTTCTTTCGCTGACTCCTTCCCATCTGGATCAGCTGTTGCTTCTTACCTTTAGATTTTCATTTGGATAATAACACGCCCTGTTTATTCTCTGAGCTAGCAGGTGGTGTTTGTGGGTGAGATTCGACCACATCCTGTATGATGAATCAGTGGATGCAGTAAAAGGGTGTGCAGAATGACCTCCCTGTCAGTAGGTGGCACTTGCTGGGAGGAGCGAGCTGCAGTGTTGTTTTGGGGTCCTGTAACCAGCTCTTGTTCCTTGGGACAGGCTCTCTAGTGCCTCAGGTGGTGGGTAGGGCCCTGGGACTTCCAGGTGTGTCCTTATTCTCCACCTCAGTAGGGGCAGGTCCGGGAGTGAGTCTGGGCAGAGCTGGGTTGGGTGAGCCTGCCCTCAGGCTCCAGAAATGCTGTTAGCAGGGGTCAAAGGTCTGTTCTCTGCTTCTGGGCAAAGCAGCCTGGGAGGGGCTGAAATGGCCTCACTTAGCTGAAAAGTCTGCTTGTGGGGGTAGGGCTGTCTGAGACCTCCAGTCTGGAGCAGGCCTTGCTCTTTTCCACCCTCCCCTATTCCACAGTTTTACCCCGGCCTCTGTCGGCAGGCAAGACCTCAAGCCAGCAGATCTCCCCTGGCTGTGATGCGGGCCAGGAGATTCCTTGCCCAGAATCACAGCCCGCACTGGGTGCCCGGCCTTCCCGTGGGAAGAGGGTCATCCCTTAGACATGCTGATCTGCCCCTGGAGGCACACACACCTCAGAAGGCTCATTCACAAATATCCCTTCTGTGCCCCGGGGCAATGCGTTGGAGACCTGGGTGTATGGGGTCTGATCTGCAGGCCTATCCCTGGGCCCTGGAGATCAATCCCTGACCCTGACAGGGAGAGGAGTGCGGGTCTCAAGTCAACCACGGGGTGCCAAGCAGGATCAATGTCTCTCCCCCTCGGGATTTGCTCTGCTCTCCTGGATTCCAGGCCGGCGGTGCCTGGGAGGGCTGGTGGGTAGGGAGCTCACAGTACGAGTACCCCTCAGTCCACTGCAGGGCCCCAAAAGGAAAGGTCCTGCTCCCTACAGATGCCTCCAGGTGGTGGCTAAATGGTCTCTCTCGGCACCCGCATGTAGGGAAGGGGAGAATGAGGCAATATGGCGCCTGCCAATCGGCTCGGGCCTGTGGGCCGGGAGGTGCCCCAAGGGAGCTGGGAGCCTGGTGCCCTGTCCTCAAGAGGCTCACCGCTCACTGGAGGTGGCCAGCTCTGGGCTGGTGTCGGCAGGTCTCTCCAACAGCTCAGGAGCCCACCAGCAGTCCGGAGATGCAAGGGAAGGGAAATTTAACTGCTCCACCTACCCTGTCGCTGGTCTCCAAGCCTCTCGGAGGCCTTTCTCCTTCCAGTTCTCCTCAGCAACCTCTTCCTGTGGAGTCTCCTACAGTTTCAGGCACCCTTCCTTCAGACCCCCATCCATCTGTGTTTGTCTGCCTGTTTATTTTTTTTCACTTCCTTCTAAAATCTGCCTTTCTTGCAGAGACACTCTGGCTGGCGGTTTTTTCCGTCCGCCATCTTCTGCTCAACTACCCACAATGCTCTCTTGAGTTGGCAAAGTGGAGTTACCGACAGCTTTGCTAGGCATGGAAGTGTTTGCAAACAGCCTAAAAATTTAACATCACTGTATCCCCAGTTTGATTCCCCTTTTGGTGGACCCTCCACCAAAAAAATAGGCACGGCTTTTGCAATGCCACCCCAAAACAGAAAAGTAATCAAAGGGAGGTTGAAATGGAGAGCCTATTCTTAAATGATGATAGTTAAAATTAGCCACCTTTTCAATTTTTACACAAACATGTGACCATCTGAACACACCAGAGCTTTTCCCCAGACTTGGTAAAAGGATCCTTAGCAGTGAAGGGCCCCAAAGCTTGTCTTTGCCTCCAGTGAAATAATTTATTCCTTCTCTGGCTGAACAAACATTTTAATAATAAATATCAGATTTTTGCCATTAATTGTGATTATAAAAATCCACTTGAAGGAATTTTACTTCAAGACACAGGGATTCCAAGTAATATTTAACAATAATTAGAGAATTCAGTGAAAAACATAAAAGAATGGGTGTTTAGAGCAAGTTTTGTTCTTGGAATTATAAAGCTGTGAATTCAAATTGTGTAGAAACACAAAGACTTTCCACATCTAAAATATAAACAAAACATAGAATTAAACAAACGAAAAAATTGTCTGGGCATGGTGGCTAACGCCTGTAATCCTAGCACTTTGGGAGGCCAAGGGCAGGAGGATTGCCTGAGGTCCAAAGTTCAAGACCAGCCTGAACAACATAGTGAGACCCTATATCTACAAAATATAGAAAAATTAGCCAGCCATGGTAGTTCACGCCTGTAGTCCCAGCTACTTGGGATGCTGAGGCAGGAGGATCACTGGAGCCCAGGAGTTTGAGGTTGCAGTGAGCTATGATGATGCCGCTGCCCTCATACCCCAGCAACAAAGCAAGACTATCTCCAAAAATAAATAAATAAATAAATTGCCACATATTTTGCAGCTAAAAAAATAAGATAATTGCTGAGAAGAGCACAGTCTGGTTATATTAAATTGGCCACTGGCAGGAAGGTTATAGAAATATGCATTTGGAACCTTGCTTTCCAAAGAGCCCATGGAAATAAATAAGAAAAGGAAATAATTCCAAAATTTAATTTTGATGGGATTTTTCTCTTGTGCTGACTCCCAGCAACATATAAATTACAATCTAATATCACATTATCTCTAAGAAAAATACACAAAGCACATGCTTGTTGTATATATAGGATAGCACATTTTTCCACAGAACAAAATACAAAATCAAAATATTCTATGTACTAGCAATATAAGGAAAGTTTTTCATATTATTTAAACTTAGTTAATTCTATTTTAATTATTTTTGGTTATGCATTAGAAAGATACCCATTCTTCTTATCCAGCCATGTAATATGAAAGAAAAAAAAAGAAAGATACCCATTCTTTCCGCCCATATTGACTAAAAATATAAAACATAAACTTTCAATCCAACCATTAACTTTATGAAATCCAGTCCATAATTCAGCATACTCATGAAAGTAGCTAAACTTACTCAAGGTTTAATAGACTTCACAAGCCATTCATTAAGAATTTAAGGGAAAAATCAGTCTTAGATTTATTATAAGTTCCAGTTGAAACTTTCAAAATAGACAGCCCAGTCTCCGAAATGAGTGAAATCACTAAAAAGCTAAATTACCTTTTAAAATTTTTCCTATCTTTACATTTTATTTCTTTTCTTCCTCCTTTTTTTTCTTTCTTGAAACTATAGGAACTGAGTGATCTTGCCACAAAAAAGAATTGAAAAATGAAATACGATTTAAAAAAAATATTTCAGGACATCAAATTTGTAGGCATGTTTGAGGGAGGAATTCAGACTTTTAGGAAAGTTGCCGAGCAACAGTAAAGCTAAAGCCAAAGCACAAACCCTCGAAGTTAGCAGAAGCAGAAGTTGATGAACAGAACCAATTCAGTCAACACGAAGTCATTCCAATATATACACCAACACAGCAAACCGGGACCTACTAAGTCTGGTTTCCTGTCTGACGTCTCAGGTCTCTTTATCTAAGTAGGCAAAATGCTGCAATTTAATAGGGCTGTCATCCCAGATAGATCCTAAATTCCATTAGCGATGCAGAATTAACCCCGCCATGCTACACACACACACACACACACACACACACACGTGCGCGCACATGCGCAATTTTGCCGAGTGCTTTCGTTAAGTTGTAAATTCCAAATGCGTTCAAACAAACCATGCAACAGAACTGAAACTTATTATCAAACCAAATATTTTAACAAAGCTTAATGGGCAAATGACTTCATAAATGTCATTGTCTAAAACAAGGGTTGGCACAGGACATCCTGTGGTCCAAATCCAGCTCACCCCCTGTGAAATAAGAATGGTTTTTAACAGATGAACATTTACAATCAATTTGATGAAAGAGACATTAGCTTTGGATTCCCAGTTAAGTGAAATGTCCCCCTTCCAAAACTTCAATTTTTCTCCTTAGTACACTTATAGTGTAAAAAATTTACTCAATTATTTTTCCTATTATATTTTGAACTATGTCAATAAAAATTTGTTCACATTATTTTTCTCTCTTAAAGTACTTACATAACATTCTCGGTTTTGTCTCCTAGCCCACACAGCCTGAAATATTTACTCTGCAGCCCTTTTCAAAAAAAGTTTACCAACACCTGGTCTAAAATGATCTGATCAGTAAAATTACTTTAGCCCCACCTATTTCTCGCTTTGATAGTACATCTATGTATGTGCGCATGCATTTAGAGTGTATAACATAACCACTTACATAAAAGATTTACAGCTACCTCCTAATGCTTCCCGAATCACTATGCCTTGGAAATAGATTCCTATGGAGAGTTCACAATAGTGGATGGTATTTATCTCACTTCAGAGTAAAATGAAAAGGAGGTGCTGCCTTTACTCAATAATTTAGTTTGAAAAAATTAAAATTATAATGCCCAGTGCTAGAGGGAGTATGGAGAAAAAAACCCATTTCTACATTAACTGTAGCAGTGTTAAATGATACAATTTATTTGGAAATAGATGACAAAATCCATTAACATATTTACAAACTTTGACATAGTAAATCCACTTCTGTAAATCCACTTCTTTAAATTTAAAGTATGAAAATACACACACAAACACATAACACACAAAGGTATTCAACAAAATATTACTTACAAGAGTGACGCACCTCTACCATTCCCGCCCCCCCAACAGCCCTACCATTCGGCAAGTTATATAAGTGGGAAACTTTGGCTCTATCCTTTCTCCCACACCAACATAGCCAATAATTCCTCCTTCTTAGTCTCCTGCATCCTTTTCTTCTTTATCTCTGCAACTATTAAATACTATCGTGTTTTAAGAACTTGTCACATCTCTTCTGGGTTATTACAGTATCACCCTGGAGCTGGATCTGCGTTTGTGAGGCTGAAAGCTTACACAATCTGGGGGCCTTTTAAAGAAAAAGAATGCAAAATTGTGAATACAAAATTTGGTCGGTACTCCAATGTCGCCCAGCGTTGATGGACATGTATGGAGAGGAGTAGAACTATAGAAAGAGAAAGCACTCGGAACAGGTTGAAGTTAAGAACTCAAACTTTTGCAACATTTATAAAAACGTATGACCCAGGAGAACACATTCTAGGGCCCCTACCAAAATACTACAAAGGACCCATGCAAGCTTCATTTATTTAAGCTGTATTTCAGCTTCTTGGTATAGCTGGCTCCTTCCTCATCTCTTTGTTTTTAAGATTTGTAACTTCTACACCATTCATTCAATCATACGCTGGAGATTTAATTTTTCTAAAATGACATTCTAAACTTTTATTCCTTCCCTACTTTTCTTGCCAATAGAATAATTGGCACAAATTCTCCCATGATTTCACTCCCATCTACTTCTCCAAGTTCATTCTCTGTTGTTCTAGACATGCTGCATTATTTACAGTTCCTTGTAATGTTATTTCCATCCTGCCATACCTTAGCAGACGTTCTTCCCTCTAACTGAAATGTATTTTCTCCTCTTTTCTGGCCAATATATTTCTACTCAAGTTTCTATTTCAACTTACCTTCTAGCATTCCCAGACCTGACAACAGAGTTGATAGCAACCTCTCTGGCCACTCTCCCCCAGTACTGCACTTATCATCTATTATAAGGACTCATTCTCATTCATTGTCTGTGTCCCTTGATAAATTAAAAGCTCCTTAAGGGCAGAAACCTCGTTCTAGCCATCTTTATTCTTAAGTGCCTGCATTGAGTAGGCGTTCAGTAATCCTCAGCTGAATGAATGAATGAATGAAAAAGGAAGAGAAGCAAATGTACCAAAAGGCTTGTTTTGTTGCTTCGGTTATTGGTATTGTTAGCAATTTTTTTTACCCTTATTTTAAAATATTTTTATGTGGCTATATTTGTTTTATAACAGGAAATCTAATTTACAATAAAATATTTCTTTGAGGCTTACTCTAATTTTCATTAGATCTGCTACCCAATTCTCTTAAAACCCTGCACACCTGTGCCAAGCTTATTTACATGGCCAACAGTCTACTTTATCTGAAATCATAGTTAGATCCCTGTACACAATTAGCTAAATAAATATCATTAGTGCAGCTTCATCAAAGTGTATTTTTCTTAAATATTTCTCAGTACACATATTTCTCAGTAAGTAAGCATCTATTAGAGTTTTGGCAAGGAAAATCTTATCATGGACTTATTCCTGTAGGTATCTACCTCGGGTCTTAACTGAAAGGAATAATGAAAACTTTTTGCCATCTGGAATAAAACAGTGACAAATACTGCAAGATTGAAATTATGCTCATATGCATAAAGCCATGTTTCCAAATCACTATAATAATTCTTATCTCCCACCTAGGATGTACTAAAGAATTGTTTTTAAAAGGAAAATATCAAAACAATCTGATAATTCTCCTAAATATAATCCCTATTGAAGTTGAGCATATTTTATCCTTTTTTAGTTAAGCTATCATTATCATTATCCAGTAAATGCCTGCAGGAATTTTATAGCAAGCAGTTTACTCTTTTTCTCTCGCACGATTTAAAATATGTTGTTTTATTATACATTGTTTAAATACGCCCTACGTGAAGCTAACCACACACACACACACACACACACATACACACACAACATATTTGGATGTGAAAATAGGTTAAAAGCACCAAAAAATGCAAACCACAGGCCGTAGGAATAACATTACCAAACTCAAGTTGACACCATTTTAGAAGCTTTAGAAACATTTGAAGCCTGGCATAATCTATACTCGAGTTGAAGCAGAAATTTATTTTCTAGTCAATGGTATGAAGGTGTATCAAAGGCTACACCACAGACATGTTCCTTTTTCTCCTTTGTGCAAGGCTTGTTGTTCTGAGTTCATATGATGGTACAACCTTATGTCCACGTAAGAGCTCCTCTCCTGGATGGATCCATGCCCAGCCATCCTGGTTTGATTGTTTAAAGGAAAGACAACATTCTCCTTGTTGCACAGCCTGCATATAACAGTTGTCTGAGATGAAGTGTACAAGCTATAGAGCCACCTAGTTATGGTGCAGAATCTCTGCATTGGCATTTCAAGGTCTGTGTGACCTTGAAGTAATGGAGTCTCTTTGAACCCTGGTGTGATGGGTTGAATTGTGTCCTCTGCCCAAATTTATATGTTGAAGCCCTAACCCCAGCATCTCAGAAAGTAACCTTATTTGGAAATATGGTCTTTGTGGAAGTAATTAGTTAAGATGAGGTCATTGGTGTGGGCCCTAATCCAATATAACTGATGTCTTTATACAAAGGGGAAATTTGGACATAGGGATAGACATGCATAGAGGAAAGATGATAAAAAAGACACAGAGAGAAAACAGCCACCTAGAAGCCAAGGAGAAGGTTCTGGAACAGATTCTTCCCTCACATCCCTCAGAAGGAACCAACCCTGCCTAAAGCTTGATTTCGAACTTCTGTCCTCCAGAACTATGAGGCAATAAACTTCTGTCATTTATGTCACCCCATTAGTGGTACTTTGTTACAACAGCCCTAGCAACCTAAAAATACATCTGGTTTCCTCAAATTTCAAATTTTTAATATAAAATAAGCAATACCAGAGGGATGGAAAGGGCTACTTTATCCACAAGCCTCTAGAGAGGCTTCAAAGGAACAGTTTAGAGGGCCTGGATGCATCCCTTGGGGTTTGAGAGACACCTGAACTACAGATTAGCTCCCACTCTGAAATTCCAGAGGATGAGAGAGTTGATCTGGGCCCAGCTCTGGAGTCTGAGAAGTACCTGTGCCCCCTCCTGCCCGTGAAGGTTCATAAGATGCATGTTTTCATGGGGGGGGGGGGCACATGTGCGAAAGCCAGCCTGAAGCCTGAGAAGACCACCTGGAAGTATTCGTGAGACACCAAATGAGAGTGCGTGGCAAATGGACTCTCTGAAAACGAGACGTTGAGTGGCCAGGGAAGCGGAAGGAAAAGCTCTGCCCAAGCCAGGAGAGCTGAAGCAGGATAAAGCCACCAAAGGCCCCCAAAAGTGATGAAGTGAGAGTCAGTGTTAAACATCTTCCAGGCCCAGAAGGCACAAAGCCAGCTTAACATAGCACCAGTTCAAGTAAGAAACATCCTGAGCTACTTTCCCCTATTCTTTCCCATGCTTCAGCCCTTAGGGTTCAGCACCAACAGCTAGGAAGTGGGGTAGAAGGGGACAGATAGAGAAAGAAAACGAAATATCTTTTACCACTGCAATAGTCCAACTCAAAAATGGGCCCCACATGGGGGAGGGGAGATAATTTGATATTAAATTAACTCTGAAGCTATGATTACGATCTGATATCAGACATAATATTTTCTGAAGGGAGATTATTTTTGTGACTTTCAACGTCCAGAGGATTTTTTAAATCTAAGAGTGAACTTGCAAAGATTGCAGCCTGTCTGAGACCTAAATTTTACCGGGGGGCAAGGGAATACCTCCCACCCTTCTCCAATGTATTTCAAAGAAACAGCAGGAAACAAAAAGTAAATAGTGTTTTGATTGATTTCCTAAGTGGTATTTGTTCAAAGACCTGTTACAAAAAGAAACCCCAAATATGCTGGGGGTAGATAAGGGCAGTGGGGACAGGACCTTCTTTCTTGGGTGGAGTCTGGACCTCAGAAATGGCTGGATGGTACATTCGGGCGATGGGACTGACCAACTTCATGCCATAGCATGACACAGGAGGCAAGAACATGTGCAATGTACTTTAGAGTAACAATGTACAAAATAAAGAGCTTTTTAACATCCCAGAAAGTCTCCTCTGGATCAGCAGGAGCAATAGCACGCCCTCTGTGTGCCCAGGAGGTAACTGAAAAAAGCTAAGAGGAAACAGAAGATCCTTGAAGACAGATCAAGGTGAACCTCAGCAGTGGTCCACAAGTACTGACAAGGGAGGGGAAGATGCAAGTGCCTGATGGAGAGAGGACAGCCAAGCAGCTGGGGATCCACCCCTCACGCACTTGGCATCTTATAACCTCATCTAGAACCCAGATGCCACCTCAGATTGCTGCCATGTGGCTAAATGGAGGATACGAATATCATTTTAGTTCAGCTATAGAAGAATAAAGAAAATTACATTTCTTGTACCCACAGACAAAAGACATACCTGCCACATTTGGAAGGGCTTGTCCAAGACTTCTAAGGATCCTCTTGAAGTATGTCTCTGCACCCTGGACTGGTCAAAAAGCCTAGAAAAAAATTACAGCCAAGTCATTTCGAGGCAGACTCATAGTGCACCGAGATGGGGTTCACTCTTTGAAGCGTTAGCTGTTTGGGGAAATGCCAGTGGATTGCAATAAGCTGAATGTGACAGAATACAGCACATTTACTACTGCAAAACCCTTAAAATCTTAAAATTCTACACATGCAAGTATAGAATGGTCAGCAGAAGGAAAGAAAATAGAGTGAATCGGCCTGTTTGGTTTATTTTTGAAAGGAAATGCTCCCAATCCCAAAACAACGTATAGAAAAGAGGACACATAGTAGGGCACCTTAAGGTTTCTATGCAAGATTTGGAATTTTTAAAGGCATCGACCCTGTTTCAGATGAAAGAAGAAAAATAAATCCAGGTAAGGAAATAGATTGTGACAGGGATGGTATTGTATGCAGAGTGTTCAAGGAGAAACCTCTCTGATAAGGTGACATCTGAGCAGAGACCTGGATGAAGTGAATGAGCAAGTCAGAGGAAGGAGTTTCCAGGCAGAGGAAATAGCAAGCGTGAAGGCCTGTGGTGAGAGTTTGCTAAGCATGTTTAGGAACAGCAAAAAAGCCTCTGTGGTTACTGTATGATAAGTGAGGGGAGAGAGGTAGGACATGAATAAGGTTGGAAAGGGCAAAGGAAAGGCTTCAGATTTAAATCTAGAAGCATTTAGAGGAAATTTTGTTTTTTTCTGAATTAAATATTTTTGTTTAAGATAATTGTCAATTCATATGCAGTTATAAGAAATACTACAGAGAGACCCTGTGTACCCTTTTTCCCAGTTTCCCTCAATGGAAACATTATTACGTTTGAAGATAATTTCTTACCAACAGCATTTGTTAGGTCCTATTGTTTAAATACTCTGATAATCTGTCTTAATTGTTGTATTTAGACTATTCACATTTAATGTAGTTATTGATATGGGAGGGCTTATGTCTGCAATTTTATTTTTTGTTCTCTGTTCTTTTCTCTACTTTCCATTTCTCTGTTTTGTTTTTCTTGTCTTCAACAATTTTTATAATTCAATTTTGACTTATCTATAGTGTTTTTGAATGTCTCCTTGTATAGTTTTCTTGGTGGCTGTTTTAGGTATGACACATATGCGTAATTATCATAGTCTGCTGGTGTTATCATTTTATCTGTTTGAGGCACGGGTGTCATGAATGAGTGAGTCATGCCTATTGAACATTTCTGTAACCTGGCGACATTGGTAAATTAGGAATTTAAACATCAGAATAAATGTAGCTATGTGAAATACTGTCCTGTTTTCACACACATTCATACCACCTCTAAAAAAATAACTAAGAGATGGTTGGGATTAGTTAGGAAAAAACAAAAAACAAAAAAATCCTAACTCTGATTTGAAACACCAAGACTTCTCTCACTTGACGCATACTTTTAAAGATAATATGTTTTCCAAGGCATTAAAGTGAATAGAAATCTGACAAGTCTTTTAAGTCTGGATGAAATTTTTCATTAATTTAACTTCATTAATTTAGTCCATTCATGGCTTGTTAAAATTTTAAATAGGCTTAACAATTACGTAGTGTTCACCTTAACAATTTCCTAGACTGGTGTTCATCTTTCATAGAAAACAGATTTCAGGGAGATGGAGTTAACTTCCACAAGGTCACAGGTGAGTCAGTGACAGAGCTGAGCTAGAACCAAGTTCTGACACTGAACTACATAATGAGAAATAAAAATATTAACTTTCTATCTAACATGTGTCAACAGCCTGCTTTGGAATGCAATGATGCTTCATTTCCTTAAGGAAGGCAAAATAAGAACATGGCAGATGGAATATTAACACTCATCTACGTTGGAATTTAACCAGGACACTGGGGTTTAACTTACCCACTTGCCAAAAGTAGCAACAGATAACAAATAAATGGCCCAATCATCGATATTATTGCAGACACTAACCCACAAGAGGTTCCAAACATGAAATTGTAAGAGTTAACATGTCCCTCTTGATTGTGTATCAGTGAGTTTTTCCCCATGTATCCAGGATACTACAGAGTGGCAAATTTGAAGGACACAGGTATACATTCCACATTATGCAGTTTTACTCACTTTAGACGTAAAAACACTTGAGTGTGTGCAAAAGAGACTGTCCTCAATTCCCAAAATGTTTTCTACATTCCCTAATTCATTTTATGAAGGATCAAACCTCTAGCATGTACCTCTGAGTGACAGACTTCCCCTTTTAGTTGTGAAATCTTCTGTGATCCAAACTAAAGAAAAAATTCTTGCTCATCTCCCATTTATATTCACAGTCAGATACTATAATTAAATAATAGAGTTGCATTTACTTGGGCTCAAATCCATTAATTTTTCTCTTATTTTTACTCATCTCTCTTCTCTGAAACATATCCCAGTATTATTCTTATCCTTGAGCACACAAATATACAGATCTGTGAATCTATAATGAGATCTTCCTATTTTTTAAGAATAGATTTTGCTTTTGATTAAATGTCTACATGGGCTCCACTTAGATTCTGTCTAAATACGAACAAATACCTGATCCCACTGGGGAAAAAAAAAATCAAGTTTTAACAACTGACCTCCTAGCCAAGTACATGTATTGTGTTGACTCCAGGGAAAAACTTGGTTCACAAGCTAACTTGGGTTCCTTGACCCACTGCCAGCAGATGGTGAATGTGCTAATAACCTGCACCAAAGTGCAAGTTCAAATGCCCTTCCGTTCTAGCCTAGTGTTCTGGCCAAAGGATCAAGCACTCTTTAGCATCATGCACAGAGAAAGCCATCTGCCTTCCTCTCGCCCAGCAGTGCCACATGTGATGAAGGGCAGGAAAAAAGAAAGGCAGTGAAGGTGTGAAACACTCCAGTGGGGGAGTATCTCAATTGGAAAGAAAAACCAAACTAGACAGCTGAAACTGTGTCTGACTCTTTAACCAGGCAGGCCTACCACATTCCCAGAGTTTTGTTTTTAAGAGGAGAGAGGAAGCTTACAGAATCTGTATTCCCACGTCCAATGTTGTGCTCTCGCCACATGCCTGCGAAACTCCCTTGTCAACAGAGCTTTTACCCTTGCCTTTTCTCCTTTTCAGGATTTCTACTCCAAATCCCCAGCACACTTAGAGCAGTGATCTCAGAGGCATTTCTATAGCCCATGCAAATTGTATTTCTTTGTTTGCCTCCTGGAAATGGGGTGGGAATGGGAAAGAAGTGTAAAAGCCCCCAAAGTGGCTGCTAAAACCAAAACAACCATGAAAGCTCATAACATTTTTCACTAGTTTGCCGTGTAAATCCCCCTGCTAATTTTGTGGTTTTTAACATTAAAATGTAAATAGATGAACTCCTCTGCTGATATTCCTGGACTAAAGGTAAAGTTATACTTTTTAGATCTACACCTAAAAAGCAGCGGATGAACAGACCAAATCCCTTCAGTATAGACCGTAAACTGTTAACAGGAAGACGCTCTATTAATCCATTTTTTGTTGTTAATATGTCACATTTTTACGTAAGAACACTTGTTTTCCTTTCCAACCATGGTATCACCATGGATCAAATGTAAACAATAAGATAATTGACATCTAGTTTGGATAAGATAGCACATAATATTTTAATGCCTTTTACAACACAAAGCTATTATTCCTGATTAAAAGCAAAATTCCTGAAAATACACCAAATTCTATTTTTTTTTTTTTTTTTTTTTGAGACATTGTCTCACTCTGTTGCCTTGGCTAGAGTGCCGTGGCATCATCCTAGCTCACAGCAACCTCAAACTCCTGGGCTCAAGTAATCCTACTACCTCAGCCTCCCGAGTAGCTGGGACTCCAGGCATGCACCACCATGCCCGGCTAATTTTTTCTATGTATTTTTAGTTGTTCAGCTAATTTCTTTCTATTTTTTTTTTTTCAGTAGAGACAGAGTCTCGCTCTTGCTCAGGCTGGTCTCAAACTCCTGAGCTCAAACAATCCGCCCGCCTCGGCCTCCCAGAGTGCTAGGATTACAGGTGTGAGCCACCGTGCCTGGCCACCAAATTCTATATTTCAAAAAAAATTAATCCCAAATTAACCACTCAGTTGATATACTCAAGAGTGAATGGATAAAGATAGTAAGATCAATGTACCAATTTGTGGGTTAGCCTGGTAAAGTTTGCTTCATCCTAAAGCTCTTAGCCCAAACTGAAAGTACACAGTAACAGTGATTTTCAAGCCCCAGCTATGAATAAGATAAAATTCCTGGTCTTGATATTAGTTTCATAGACAGTCTCAACCCATCTCTGAGTACTAAGTCAAATTAAATAAATACAGTATTGTTGAGCAATATCTGCAACATACTTTGCTAGATGATGTAGAGAAAACAAAGTCATTAAAACTTACTAATAAAGAAGCTGTGAGCTAACTACTTCAAAGTTGGAAAAGTCATTAGGAGAGAAAGAAGTCAAATAAGGACTGCATTCCAGACTGTCAGGAAAGGGGTGTTACAACAAAACATACATTTGTATATCAATATATGAAAAATTAAATACGACCGAAAATACAATAATGTCAAAACTTCCAGAAAATTCATCTTGGACTTCTGAAATTCTTGGGTGAGAAAGAGAAGAACAGAAAGAGTTGGAGTTGCAGTGAGACAGTGGATGGTCTCTCCTGGGTACTGAGAGGGCAGGATGAACCTGAAGAACCAGGCCTGCCGGCAGGCCCAAACAACAACAAAACAGGCCCTGGATTTTTGGAAGAAGCCAGAGATAACAGGACCCATAGATGTCATCTCAGGAGCTCTAAGAATCAGGTCTTCAGAATCCACAACCCAGTCAGTCCTGGTTTTTTCTCCCCAGGGTGGCCAAGTGTCTCTCTACTGAGAGATTCTGGACTAGCCCACATAACATACCCATGAATCTCCACCTTATACCCCATGACATCCTCAGTCAAAGGAGGGTGATTTCATGGAAGAACCTACTTTTCCTCTGCAAATATCTCAGCACTAATAAACTAACCTTTGAAATGTCTTTGTTGGATATGTTGTCTTTGGAGCCCCAAGAAGCTACGTAAGTACTCAAATGCAAAGACCTAGGCAAGGAAACACGATGACTGAAACACAGCCTTAGGGAAGCAAATCCAGTCACTAGATTAATACGTAATAATTTCAGATAATGGTTCAATTCCTGATTTGGTAGAAAAGATGAGATTATATGGGGAAGTGATTATATGAGTATATACTGAAAATATACACAATAAGGGCCATATAGCAGAAGTTGTTTTTATTTTGAGCATTGATACTCAGAGTGTAGTAAAAAATATTAATACTACAATATAGCAAAGTAATTACTAGCACAAACTCTGAAATTTATGCTGGGTTGAATCTTCCATCTGGGTGACCTTGGATATGTTACTTAATCTCCAAACCCAGGTTTTGTCTGTAAATTAGAAATAATGCTCCCCGGAGTAATTGTCTACCCAGCATCTCATTGAGAAGCCAGGCCAGACTTCATGGCCTGCTTCCCTTGTAGCTGCACTCTGAGTACGACTGCTCAGACCTTAGCAGTGACCAGCTCTGGGAAGCCACGTGAGGCTCCCCAACACCCCAACCATTGCTGCAACTCTCTCTCTTTCTCTCTCTCTCCCTGAGGTTACTGAGGACCATTCAAACCTAGAACTGCCCACTCATGGAGAGGTTCTTCCTGACAATAAAGCCAAGTAAGAGGAATGCAAATGCAAAGCATGGCGATGGGGAGAGATGGATGCCTGCAGATGTACTGTGAGCATAAAGATTGTTTGCTAGTATCACCACTGTATTCCCTTTCTTGCTTCACCTATTCTGAGATAGGTTTTTGTCCAACTTACTACATGGAGTTTTTGTATGCGTGTGAGGAAAAAATGAGATAAGGCCTGTAAAGGATTTGGTACTGCGTTGGGCCTATGGCAAGTACTTAATCAATGTGAGCTATTTTTATGTCCAGAAGGAAAAAACCCTTTATACTTTTCTCTCCAAGATGACGATATGAAAAACAGATAATTTTCATGGAACTCATTAGGATATCAAGGGTCTCTACCTTCAAAAAGATCATAATCAACAATAGAAAATGTTCATAACAGCTCAAAGACATAAAGTAGAAGAATTCTCAGAAGGCTACAGATGATTTGACTGACAAATGATTCGAGCAGAAAATAATACTTAAAGGTCATCAGAGGAAAGACCCTCAGGGAGAGCTGGTCACTGAAAGGCTTCACAGAGGAAATGTTTGAGTTGGGTTTTAAGGAAGAAGAAAAATCTTTAAATTTGGAGAGAAGGGCAGACAATATTTCAGCCTTGGATCTACAAAAACATAGGTGATGGTGCTAGAGACAGGACACTTTCTGACCTAACAGACAGTTTATGAGAAGAAGCCAGAGAAGGACAGCTGGAATAAAATGTTCAATGCAAATGACATGTTTCAAAGGCAAGTTTAATCGTATGTCACAGAAATTGGTTTTCACTGATCTGATCTGGAGGCATAAAGGGGTGACTCTAAGTTACTCATGTAGCTCACACTTGGTTAAATTTCAAAAATAATAAAAATCAGAGGAATGGTTTCAAAGATTTTAACAACCAAGTCACATATCTTTGGATGCTTTATATCTGCGGTCCCCAAGCCCCAGGCTGCAGACCGGTACAGGTCCGTGGCCTGTTAGGAACCGGGCCACGCAGCAGCAGGAGGTGAGTGGCGGGCAAGTGAGTGAAGCTTCGTCTGCATTTACAGCTACTCCCATCACTCACCATCCGCTACCCCTTCCTGGTCCACGGAAAAATTGTCTTCCATGAAACCAGTCCCTGGTGCCAAAAAGGGTGGAGATGGCCGCTTTATATCATATCGGGTTTTTTTCCTTTTTCTTACTCCAACTTTAATTGATCATTATTCACTTACATGCTACAGCCAAACAAATGGAAATACATACACAAATGAGCCCTAAGACATAATGTAGTAGATATTGCGGTTTTCTCCTCAAGGTCCCTTTCATCCTTGCCTCAGCATTTAAGAGCTATGCAGTTTGCAGGACTGACTCCAAACTCCAGGGTAGGTCCTGCTAAATTTAAGACAATTATGGTAATCCTATCCTCCTTGCCAGTGATCGGCTGGTAAAGCCAGGCCTCAGACAACCTTATAGCATTAACTTGGAAACATGGTTTGGATCCAGGAAAGGGTATATGACACAAAGTGGGCCAATCCATGAACAAGATTTGCTTCTGGGAAAACATTCCCTTACTGTTAAGAGAGCCACTGGAAGAGATGTTATCTTTTTCAAGCTCTGTGGTTGTCATACCTGGAACTGCAGATGCCATGTGCATCCGACTTAAGAATAATGCTGATATACAGAACTGCTGATATACAGAGGACAGAACTCAGGGAATGACAGAGATAAGGAGCTGAAAGCGCTGGACAAAGCTAACCCAGGGATCCGCCCCAGCTCTAATGTCTAGCTATGTGAATTATCAGCTTTTTTTTTTTTTTAACACTTTCAGAAATGTATTCAGCTATTATGAACAGCTAAGATTTTAATTCAGTGCTTTCCAACTTCAACAACTATGATCTTTCCATTTCAACTTCAGTTCCCCTGAGAGTCAAAGGAAAAAAAAAATGGGATTTACTTTCAAAGCTGATATCTTCTGCAAAAGAAAAAGATGGTTTCTGGAGACTTTAGACTTTTCACTCAGTTCTAGAATTCCTTTGTCACAGGAGAGCTCTTAGAACTTGTGTTCCATTGAGCAGATCCTGAAAAATGCTGATTTAGGAGGCTCATCTCTTTGATAGTGAGGTAACTCACAGCAGATAGAAAAAATGAGCCACCAAGCCCAGACCGCTCCCTTATTTTTTAAAAAATAATTTGTAAAGCTGGGTGTGGTGGCTCATGCCTGTAATCCGGGCACTTTGGGAGGCCAAGGCAAGAGGATCGCTTGACACCAGGAGTTCAAGACCAGCTTGAGCAAGAGCAAGACTCCCATTTCTACGAAAAGTAGAAAAATTAACTGGGCGTTGTGGCATGTGCCTGTAGTCCCAGCTACTTGTGAGGCCAAGGCAGGAGAATCACTTGAGCCCAGGAGTTTGAGGTTGCAGTGAGCTATGAGGATACCACTGTACTCTAGCCTGGGTGACAAAGCAAAACTCTGTCTCAAAAATAATAACAATAATAATAATAATTTGTAAATGTTTAACTACAGAATATATACACTTACATAAAAGTATTAATAATACATATAATGTATATGACAACTTTTGAGGGAGTTATTGTAGCAGATGAACATTGGTAAATGCTGATAAAAATGAAACAATACACATGAAATTGAAATACCATGCTAAAAAATAAAAGTAGAACTCATGGATAAGATCCTGTAGAGACAGCAACTTGTAGCAGATTTGATCACCGCTAGCCAAAAGAGAGCCAAAGATAAATATAAACTGTGAAAGAAGATTTTGCCATAGTATTAAGCCAAAGAAATACTAAGATCAGAATCATTTTAAATGTATGCATGATGGCAGATAGTTAGGACATGATGCTTTTCCGTGCTTGTAGTGTGGTTCTCTAAAAATATTAGTAAAACTTCTGACAGGCCTCACAAATACTAGGACAATTTTAAATGCCTTTGTTTTGACATGATATTAGGCAGTATAAAATTAACATTTGATTAAAGTATTAATGTGAAAACTTTAAGCACATACAATAGTTCTGTCTATTTAGGCCTATACATAATGACCAAGCCAGTAACAATGAATATACCTCCTGTCCAGAAAACAGGATTTCTTGGAGAAATGGATGAGATAAGATATGTACAAGATGAACTCAGAACATTTTGACATACCTAGCACAACGGAAGCTATCAAAGATGGCTACAGTTAAGTCAAAGTATGCAGAGCCAACTTGAAGGGGCTTCCATTGGCCAAAGATGAGATAATTTAAGCTTCAAAGGATAAGAATTGCAATAGATCAAACCCATCAGATGTGTTTAAATTCATGAATTCACAATGATATTTAAAAGGAATTACTTGGTTACCTTCTGAGGATGACAGGAAGCTAATTCATTATCTTGAGAGCTGGGTAAATAGAAAGATACAATCAAGTATTTTCCCTGCTTTTCCGATATGAACTGTATAACTTGTTAACCAAATAGTAGAATGGGAAGTATCTTTTCATCAAATTGTTCCAGTTAATAAATAAAAACAAGATAATACAATTAGGCTCCTTTGCAACCCTTAATGAATTAATGAATCTAAGCATTGACTATCAGTGGCTGTTAACAACAAAAAAGAATGATAACCAAACATTATGTTGCTCCTGATGAAAAAACACAACACCTCTTATAGCCTTGCAAAAGAATGAAACCTGTCTGATCAAGTCTCTGGAGCCAGCTACCATTTTTTCAGAAAATACAAAGAACAGAGGAACATGTTAAACTGCACTATGAGTATGCAACCAACAAAGTCCACACCATGGGAAACTCTTCAGTCAAACCTGAATTCTTTGACAGATAAACTGTAAAGAAAAGAAAGAAATGGAGGGGAACCTGTAGATTACAAGACACTTCAAGGACATATCAAGAATTTTTTTAATGGGTAAAATTAATTATATGCATAATTGGATGATAAAACATAATGAAATGCAAAAAACTGATTACTATGAAAGTTCAGATGATTATTTCTAGAGAAACAGGGGGACCATAATTAGGATAGGGCACATGGAGGGGCTTCAGGAATTGTTTACAAACTTCTATTTCTTGATCTGGGGGTGGTTTCAAGATTGTTCACCTTATAATAAATCACCAAGGCATACATTTGTTTTGTGCAGTCTTGGTATTTTCATTTTAATTTGTAATATAAGGGAAAAATAAAAATAAAAATAAAAATGAGAGAAAAAGTAGAATGGTATGTTATGCACCCATATGTCACTAATTCATTTGTTGTTAGTAATTAAAATAGTTTTTTGACTGTCAATTGTAAGAGAAGCTCAAGCGATATCCTTAACCAATATGTTTCCATGCATAGAGGAACGATGCTGTCATACCATTTAACTGAAATATTAGAGGACATCCTTTCTTGGCCTGCCCAGTGCCTCTTTGGTGGTTTTTTACTACCTTTCCCTTGGGGACAGAGTTATGATGCTGTTTGACCTAGTGGTACAGGTCAAACACATTCCTGCCTGTTCTCTTCTTGTTTGCTACCCAATACAATGCAAATAAGATACAAACTTCTGTTGCTAAACACCTATTAGCTCCAAATATTCTGTTTTGTTAAAAAAGATAATGGGACACTCATTATATTAAAAATGTGTTCACTTTTCTTTATAGATCCTATGGGAATGAGTGGAAGAACGTACTGATTCTAACGTTTCCTTCTTTTGCAAATCAAACAGCCTCCTTTGCAACCGGGGAAACTGTTAGCTCTATTTAATATCACCAACCCTCATCAAACCTGGACAAAGAGCATTCTTCTGCAATGTTTGTCATTATTGCAGGTTGGCCACAGCTGCAATTTAAAAGCTCACTATAATCCCATCTGTAAAGGTTGACTGCACATTGACCTTAGTCAAGGTAAAATCCATTTCGTAAAACCCAAGAATAGCAAGGTCTGTGGAAGTCTAGACAAACGGGTACATCAATGACTAGGAGGAAAATGCTTATTGTTCTTAATGAAAGCCATTCATTACACTCCTTGCTATAGTTTTGCCCACACATCATGAGTAGTGTCTCATATTTCAAAGGCATTCTCAGTAAGTGGAATAAATCAATACTGGCTATGATCAACATTACTAATATTGATCAATATCTGGTTCTCTTTTATACTTCCCATCCCAAGGAAATTAGGGGGGGATCATATCAGTAGTTCAAGTAAAGAAATGTGAGAAATGATGTTTGTCACTTCTGGAATAAAGCATTTAATTGCCAAGAGCTCAACTTTGCAGTCCTCCCCTCCCCAGCCTGGGGGATCATCGAAACAGGTACTGACAGGGAGGTGCCATAGTATTCCAGAAGTCTGGAGAGGCGAGCCAGCATGCGTAGGATAGCTGACCTGCAGAATCACCTAAACCCACAAACCTCATACATGGAATTTTAGGGTTGCTTATAACAGTATCAAAACTTATTCTAACCCAAATGATGTGCTAGAATTCTGCATGTTCCCAAAAGTCCTATCCACAGAGATCCAATAAAAGTTACCCATGTATATTTATTTCTTGGGGCTAACTAAATTAGTTGGATTGTAGAAATGTAAAGATTTAGAATTAATATTTTCAGGATTGTGAATTATTTGAAAATGTTGTTTATATTTGGTAAAGTATGGCTAATAACCAAAACACCGCAAATCTGTACTCATATAAATAGAAATTTATTCTAAGGTTTTTCTACTGAATGGAGAATGGCATAAATGTAATGTGCGATCGCCTCTCTGAGCCTGGCTCTACCTTAAGAACTCTGGAAGGACACAAGGTAAAGAGCAGTTGTTCATGACATTTACAAAGTCTCTCAAGACTCAATTGATTCTGAAATAAACTGATAAGGCTTATATTTTCTTGACCTCCTAATCCTTGGAACCAAAAGTTCTCGGTAAATGAAATTTGTCTTTTGTGATTTCCTCAAATCTGCTTGCTATGATTAATGTAGTATACACTATCAAGGAGTATTAGAACCATAAAAAATCCATTGTGAGATTTCAATAAGGTTCAATCTAAGACTTCTTTGATGCTTTCTCTTTGTAGGAATACTACAGAATTTTTCAAGTGAAATTCCGTATCATTCTTGATACACAGAGCACTTCAAACAGCAAAATAGCAGTGTATAGAAATCATACAACATTCCCAGGAAATATAATCGCCTTTTACTCAAAGCCTCAGCAGTCAACAGTTTAAAATACCATTCCTGGCTGAACACACAGGTATTTACCTGGGTCATGAACTAAAATGGCCATTCTCCCAAATATTTCTGTTCATTTGATGGGTGCCACAGGAGCTTAAATGTACGTGGGAGTGACAGCGATATATGGACTATTGATCTGAGCATGACTGAGGACTAATGGAATCACTTCCTCAGGCACAAAGGTGTCCTAGGAGGTCTGCTATCCCAAAATGACCTGTTGGCTTTTGAGATGCATAGGCACCACCAGACACCACACAATATTGATAGAGCCTCATGCAACGTGGAGATAAGGGCTCCAACATGCATCTTTGGCAGGAAAATTCACTCCATTTCATATTTTTTTAAAAGAAAATAACAGTGGGTAATCATTATACAATTTAATTATTCCTTTGGGTTCCACATAAAGCTAAGAAAATATAAAATCACCAAGCACTGATCTGATACCTGTGGCAGCTGAAAAATACAATGGAATTTCAGATGCAAAATAGTGAAATGAGCATCTCCAAACTGTTTAGAAAAGGATCTTCAGTCTAAGGAGAATTGACAGCACAGCTTTAAGAACAGATAAAGGACTGCCTCAAGGATCTGTCTGGCTTCCTTACTTTTTTTAAAGTAATACCTTCATTTGCATAGTAATAACCCAATTATTGTAAGATTAGGCGACAGGAATCTCATTATTGCTATTTCTACAAAACAGTCGATATTCTATTCAATATCTTTTAATGTTACACACCTTAAAACACAATTATTCAATATACCCTCATTCATCTCTAATGTAATTTTCTTTTTGAAAACCTTGCCATAATTGTTAGTTTTTACAGAATATACTGGTGTTTAAACAAGCACTTTTCCCCCCTCAGGCTGCTATGAGAATAAGCAAATGCAACCAACAGCTTGGGGGCATTTCTGACCCCCACCCCCCACCCACAGTTACTCGTCAGTCCACCAAAACACCAAACTCACATTCAGGGCTGCTGAAAATCTGTTGTAACAACCTCCGCACTCTTCCCAACACTAGAGTTTCCCCTCCTTCTCTTTCGCTTCATGCTCCACAAAAGATGCTTCCATAATGAATTTTGGTCTTAAGGCAACTTTGAAAGTGTTAGCAAATACATTCTGTTAAATTTCAAATTGTATGATCTGGGCTCTTTTCTTTGTGAGGTTTTTTTTGGGGGGGGCGGGGGGAGGGTGTGCTTTTTCCCCCTAGACCACATTGTAGTACACACACACACACACAAAAAAAAATTCCTTCTGAGACAGCTGACATACTGAGGAGACCATCTGCCTGCCATAGGTTTACCTGCCACAGGCTTTTACAGTTTCAATTACAAGATAATCAGGACGATAAGTGGCTGGTTACCAGATTAACGGTGGAAACAAAGCAAGAAAATAGAGGGGAGAGAGATAGGACTGTCTACATTAAGAGACTACAGAGCCGCACATGCTATTACTTCAAAATGATATCAAAATTAATGTACAGTGAAAACAGCAGTTAGATTTTGTCATGAGAGGAAACAATATCAAAGGGCTGTGGTTTGGAATCTGGAGTTAACACTGCTTGACTGTGGCCCTATTGACTACATCTTTTTCGGGATGTTAATCTCTCTTCTTTTGTGAATGAACTCTCATTATTCATGGGCCTAACAATTAATTTGTAGAAACAAGCACTACAATCCTTACTCAACACCAACTAAGTTTTCTCAGGATTTAAATTTCATCAATGACCAACAAAATTCACTGGCATTTTCTAAATGCTCTGACCTATAAAATCTCAACAGGCATCAAATGTTCCTGTGAGCCCACCTAACTATAGGCTCACCACTGCACGCCCAGACCATCAAACCACACTCCACTCTCCCCAGCCTGGTCTTGGAACAAAATCACAAGGCTAGGCAATCACTTTTCTGCATGTTTAATGAATTTTAGAGGGTACTAACGGTGTACTTTGTCATTTTTACAACAATGGGGAAACCACCATTCTTTAAAATGAGTTCAGTTGCTGCAGACAACTTTTCCCCCCAAAGAGAAAATGTAAAAGAACATTTCTGATTTAGTAAGCCTTTTACTGGAATTAAGTTTTGTGGTTTATCTCTTTCAAGTCACTGAGCTGCTCCTCAGAAACTACTCATAGCAACAAGAACATGAGTCAGACAGCCATTTAGTCCAAAGGTCTCCTTTTAAAGCAGAACAAACTCAACAGGGCACACTTTTAGTCAAGATCATCAGATCACAGTTTGTGGCTAAAGCAGAACTAGAATTCAGGTCTCTAAACTCGTACTGCAGAGCTGTTTCAATTTCCTTTCCCCCGGCCCTTAAATTCCAGATTTGGTGAAAAAAAATGGCAGTTGTGCTACATTGATTGAGCACAGTTGTGTTTATCCTTCATCCCTTACTACCAAGAGATGGTCAACCAAAAAACAGCAAACAAGCAATAATTAAAAAGTCATTGTTATACACTAGGCATCAGACAAGGCACTGTTTTATAGTAAATATCAGAACCCACATTTGCTGTTGAAGAAGATAAGGTCTGAGAGATTTAGAAAATCGCTCCAGATCACAGGATAACAAGTTCCAGAGTCAGGATTCAAAGGCAGGTCTGTCCTACAGAAAAAGCATGTAAGTCGCTGTCCTAAAAACAAAGTTTACGTATACAATTTACTTTGCTTTGGGTCCGGAATTTCATAACCTTGTCTTTGCTGAATAATCCAGACACCCTCCCACAGCGCACAGACAGAGCGATTTAGCGTCACAAATACACTACCAAGTCTTGTGCCTTCTTATCCTTGGGCATGATACTCCCTCTTTCTGGAGTGCCCTCACCTTTTTCGCTTGCCTTTACCCCTCGTTGTTTATCTAACAAACTCTGCCTCCTGCCTCAAGATCCTGGTCACGCATCGCTCTTCTATGAAGACTGGTCTTACTATCCAACACCTTCCAGGACAGCTAATCTTCCTTTTCCCAGCTACTCCTAACTTTCAAAGTATATACACAATTATAAATGCAATTATTTGTTTATATGCCATTTCTCTTGAGGAAGGCTCCTTGAGGACTAGGTGTAATTCCTCCTGGTATCTACAGTACCTATTAGTAATGCACCTGAAACAGCTGTGGTTTTATAAACATTCAAGCGTTATTGAACTAAAGATATCTGTCAGACCTCACTTACAGTGATTTTCACATTCTATCTTGCATGATAAAGTTCTGCTCAAGCCTTTTCTATACAAGAAATAGTTCTTTGAAAGAGCCATGTCTTATTCTCCCCACAGATAATAAGTGTTCCAGAAATGTTCACAGATTTGAATTGCTTACAGGATTACAAAATGGTGGGGTATATAAATAACTAAAATATTACAGGTTGCTTTAAACCTAGTTGAGGATAACAGCAAATTTTTCTCTTCTTGAGTCACCTTCAAAGCATTGGATTATATCACATGAGGGTATAGAATAAATGCACTGTGGCTAAAAATTAGATGGCTAAATCCATGGCTAAAATGCTACTTTTCGTCAGGATTAATTGAGTGCAATCTTTTATCTGTTTCTATTCAGCATATGTACTATATATCGGCTATGCATCTGAGGACAGCTGCCATTCTATTTACAGCATTATCTAAAAATGGCAACATTAAATCCATCTTCCATCTCTTTGAGATCTTTTTCAACCACAGAATCATCTCAGATGTTCTGCTTTTAGAGCAAAATATATGAGGTGTGAATGTGTGTAACAGCAAAAGACTAACAGGCAGGAATCCACAATGGTGGAAATACCCAGTGGGGCTCGATTACACCTTCCTCCTTTCCCTTTCTCAGGAAAAGCTAGGGCAAGGAAACCAGAAAACGTCAGGGGGCAAATTAAAAAGGTAGAAAACCCTGCCCTTACACCTGCATTCAGAAGTCTAAGAACCTAAATATTGATTTTTCAGGGCTTTTGTTGCTGACTGTAGAGATTTTGAGCCTAGACTGAAAAACAAACAGCAGCGGTGTGTGCTGACAAACTTCTCAAATACTATACTGCATTCCAGATTTTTTTTTTGAGAAAGTTAAAATTAATCTTTCAGCTTTTTGCAGGAAGGGGGAAAAGCTGTGGCTATACTAATTATTTATTGTAACTCTCCATATATTACATCTTAACACAAATCTACCGTTATTTCCACTGACAATCATCATCAGAAAAGACAAAAATCCTGATTTTACAGCAAGAACACATAGGACTGACCTTCCTAACCAGCCTGAACAACTTGGGAAAGTTTATACTCTTTTAATTGCTCTTTTTTTGTAAATCTCAAAGACACAAACTCTTCTGTCTTTACCAAGCTTCGAGTCCATTTTTGAAATCAATGTCGACTAGACAGGACAGGGAAAGAGAG
The DNA here is from genome assembly GCA_004363605.1 of Indri indri. Taxonomy (NCBI): domain Eukaryota; kingdom Metazoa; phylum Chordata; class Mammalia; order Primates; family Indriidae; genus Indri; species Indri indri. The sequence goes on from RJWJ010002976.1 coordinate 77,655, forward strand.
TAAGGATCAACTAGACTTGGAAAAGATTAGAATGTCATGTAAATCCTTCTTTTAAAAAGCTAATTTGCTCATCATGTTATTGGTCTTATAAACACAGAACCCATCATTCTAAAAGTATTTTGCAACTTGGAGGTAGAGCAGTGCACTGGTTAATATTAATGGTATGAGTGTGTGGAACCAGACTGCCTGGGTTCAAATACCATTTATACCGCTTATGAGCTGTGTGATCCTGGACAAGATAAAGAACCTTTCTGTGCCTTATGCATGTTGTCATGAGGAACAGTTAAGTCAGTATATGTAACGTTATTGGAATAGTCCACGCCATGTAGTGAGCCATCAAATAATGCTACTTATTTTTATTATTAGAATAGTGCCTGACACATAGTAAGTGCTCATAACTTAAAGATAAAAAGTAATTGGTTTCAACAACAGTTCTCAAATGTGGATGGGGTGGAGAAGTATAGTGAAAAGCTTCTAGAAAAGAAAGTAAAAAAATTTCTTTACTTGGTGTTGCTTTCTGACCAAGCTATTTCCCTGGAAGAAAAAAAAAAAATATATATATATATATATGTATATATATATGCATGTATTTGAACATTACATGAACACTATGAGCACAAAGCCCTCCCTCCAACTCAAAACTGGAGTCTTCCTAAAAAGTTACGTTTTGTACATGGTTCAATATGTTCTATTCAAGGTCTGAAGCAGGAAAATACACAAATGTTATTGTCAGTACATCTCTAAATTATTTTTATTTGATTAAACAAATGAAAAAACTAAAGGGTCATAAGACTAACATCCAACCCAACAGGTTACATATGTATGTCCCAAGTCTGACAAAAGGCAACTCCATAAAGGAGACAAGTGTGCTCATGAGACACTCACATTTTGCATGACCGTCAGCCATTGGCATTTTCATATTCCACAAGTCGAGTGAAACTGAAATTACCAGTTAACAAATTTTCAGATATGAAATTTGAATTTTTAAAATAAAAATTAATGTTATTCCAAAAAGCCAAATCCATTAATACAGTTTTTACCACGTACTTTACTCTAAAATTTACATTATCATCATTCATTAACCTTTCAGAAACCTTAGAGGTGCAATTTAAGTACATACCAACAGTCTATTTGAAGCACGAGCTAAAAGTTAAACAATTGCAAGTGGAGAATATACACGATGCTTTCTTAAAACCCAATGCATAATTTTTGCAAGACGCCAAAATCATCAAATCGTTCATGTTATTAATCTTGGGTGTTTGCTGACTGGCAAGGCTTCCAGAGTCTCCAAAGGACTGTAAAGCTTTCAAAATACAGTTATGAAAGTGGTAAATCCACACTTTTATTACCACTAAGACGAGAAGGTATGTTTTTAAAAACTAGCATAAAAATTTAACCACAACAAAATCATATTTAAGGAGATCCTAAATGTATGTGTATAATATTTGAGTGTGTATATTTAATACATAAAATTCATTATACTTAAGAGCATCAATGAAATTAAAATGACTATCCACTCTATCAGGTAAAACAGGAAAAAAATACCACACAGACACATATATAGTTATGATCTTTTGTTAAAGACAACATTGCACTTCATTACAAAGTTCCCTGTCCTCGGAGTTAAGAAATCATTTTTCTAATTTTTTTGTTGTTGTTGTCTTGTTGATGTATGAGCAACTACATTTCCAGGACTCAAATTTTTATTTGGATTTTAGGGGTCCATCTTGCATGTAACTTATTTTCAAGGACCATTCACAAAATAAAACTTTGTAAATTTTATATCCTTTGTCAGCCACAAGCAGTAATTTTCTTATTTATACCAAGATATTGGACATGATGGTGGAGTCTTAGTTCTGCCACCAATCAGCATATCTCACAGTTCTGAGCCTCAAATCTACTCATGTTTAAAATTGAACTGAATTATATCTGAAGCCTTTTTATTTGCGAAAATTTTACAAATCCATTGCCATTTTCCATATTGGAATTTAACCAAAACTTGGCTTTATTACAGAAGAAATGGTCACAATGTGCTCCCCCTTCCCATAGAAGAGCACACGCAAAGCATAAGGTTGTCATATTTTTTAAGACTTCATATTCACTGGTTTTCTACTGTAGACCAGGCAATGTACATCTGTCTAACTCTATCTGTATATCTATACCTCATTGATAAAACCAAGGCTCAGAGAGATTAAGTAATATACCCAAGATCACAGAGTTAGTAAGCAATAAAACTGGAGTTCAAGCTTACACCCTTCTGACTATGAAACTTACATGTTTCCTATCCCAGCAACAAGTTTATTGAAAACCATGATAATTGAGAGGCAATTCTATAGCTAATATATAGTAAATATTTCACGGATGCTAAAGTCCCCATCATGCTCTACATTTCTTTTCTTTTAGCTTTATTGAGGTATAATTGATACACCAAAAAATGCACACTTTTAAGAGATACATCATGGTGAGTTTGGACGTATCCACTCACCTATGATATCATCATCACAATAAAAAACTAAACACATCCATCACCCCCCAAAAGTTTCTTTGTGTTCTTTTGTGGAATTTTGGATTTATTTTTTGTTAAGACACTTACCATGATATCTGCCTTCTTAACATATTTTAAAGGGCACCATACCACACTGTTAAATACAGGTAGTATGTTGCACAGCAGATCTCTAGAACTCATACATCTTGCATAGCAGAAACTTTATATCATTGAACACATTTCTTATGCAAGTTCTACATTGCATGGTACCCAAAAATGGAGTTTATATCTCTAACAGGGAAGTTAAATTCAAGTATTCCATACAAGCTACTGATGCCTGGCTAAAGAAGGAGGAATTATGGCATGTAATTTGGTAATTGATAAGATATTTCCAAATGATAATGGTACCTCTTAAAAAATAATCAGCAAGTTCTATAGATTTTGGAGACAGCACACAAGCATAGAAAGGAAACAGAACAAGCTTTCACAGTGCTTTCCCAACAGGACTGCCGTATCTTCTCTCTGAAGCATCAGGGGAAAATTATTTTACCTTTCCACTTGGCTTAGGGTTTCCTTGCAGCCTTATGACAATGCAACCCTACCTCAGCACTCAGGAATCCCAAAGATTGGCAGATTGAGGATACCAAGCAAGCAAGCATGCCCAGTGTGACACCTTACTAACTACATATATATATGTATTGAGATACATATATAATATACATATATAATAAATATACATATATAATACATATATAATAAATATATTCTCAATGTCCTCACTGTATTGTGTTGTGGTTTTTAGCACATACTGGAGCCCAAAGAACTAGATTTGAATTGATTCTGACACTTATTAGCACTAGGAGTCTGGTCAAAATATGAAATCTCTCTGTGTCTCAGGTCCTTGTCCATAAAGTTGGATACTGCTAGAAAGCTCATGAAGTTCTCGTGAAGAATCAAATAATATTTATAAAGCACCAAGCATAATGCCTTTCACATGAGAAGCACCCCCCAAAACAGTAAGGTGTTATTATTATCCAAAAACAATAGGACCAAAAAAAACTCTAGTATTTTTATAGCAATCCTGATGATAGAATACTGTTCCTAGCAGTGGTTTTCTGAGGTACTAGAAAACTCTTAAGTTGCATATAAAATCCAGGATATGCACATGTTTTAAATGGATACACACACACACACACACATACATTGTATGATTTCATTTTTTTAAAAGTAGGATTTATATTCCTAAATAAAAATCTCTAAGTTCTAGATGCATATAACAGTGGTTATTTGTGAATAAGATTTTATTAGCTTCTTTTTTGCTCACTGGTGTTTTCTCTAAATTGTCTGCAATGAACATGTATTTTTATAGTAAAATAAATATTTTAATTTTTCTAAAATAAAGACTACATGCATGCTTCAAAAATTAAAATAAAAACCAAACTGTATGAAGAAGGAAGCTTAGCTAGTAAAATAGCAGAAGTTAAATACCGTGAAATGATATTAAGACTGACTTTATAAATAAAGGAGGACTGAAAATTGAGGGGATTGTTCTCAGATGGTTAAAATGATGTTTATGATTTTGTCTTAAGCAAAATAAAGATAAAGAAGTTGGCAGAAGTTTCTATAAAAGAAACTACCAAAATTGTTGTCAGTTTGGACTGAAGAAAAAGTACCATTAAATCAACCTTTGAACATGCTTTTTGAAACATTCAGTAAGTGTACTCCTTTTGACGAAAATTGTGGAAGTTAACTTGATAAGAGCACTCACTTGATTAAAGATGAACTATGTTTGTCTTGATTTGGGCCCTGTAGAGCACTAAGGATAGACATGTGATTAAAGGTAGCAGGGTGGTAATTAATATGGAATTCTTTGATGTCGTAAATGTAAAACATGCAGAGAAAACTGAGGGAAGAAATCACAGCAGTGGGAATGAAAGTCCATCCTGAAAACGTGGTGGCACTCCTCATTATCTTCCTGACCCTTTTTTGAGTGTTGGCAAGATGTGAATTATAAGTTAAAATTTGGGGTGACAGCAGTGAGAATGGAAAGAACAGAATAGATAGAAAAAGATCATGAAGGAAATGTTCAATTTGTGATGTGATGGATCAAGGAGTTTGGGATGAACCGTGACAGGGCCATCGATATAGATGAACGTAGACAGGTAGTCAGAGATGCCATGAGAATGAATGGGATTGACCGGAAAAGAACATGTCAAATGGGAAGAGAGCCAGGTTTGAGTTCCGGGGAAAGGACGTATTAAGGAGAAGTTAGAAAGAAAGGGGCCAACAGCAGTAACTCAGAAAGGACACTCAGGTAGGCAGAAAAGAACCAGGAGAGAATCGTGTCTCAGAAGTCAAGAGAGCGGAAAGTTTCCAGAAGTAAAGTATGAATCACAGTGTCAAGCATTCAGAGATATCAAGTTAGATGGTGCTGCAGAGGCCAGATTTGCAGATTAGGAAATTGGCAGTGACCTTTGACACAGTAGTATCAGTGACATGGTATGAGTGGACTCATCGTCACAGTGGGAGGGGAGGCAAGGGGAGAAACTGTGGAAATGATCATAGACAATAGACTACTTTCAAGGTGTTAAGGTATATAGAGAAAGAGAGTCAGAGGGTATTATGTGGATTTGTTTTGAGCTTTGTAAACATTGTGGTTTGGCAAGTATGCCTGGGAGGAGGGAGGCTTCCTCCATGTCCTACCAAACTGTCTATTGAAATCTGAAAAGTTCAGCTATTACCACCACCACTTCTGCAATCACCAGAAAAAACACCTCCCTTCTCTGCACTCCTAAAGTTTTAGTCTGTGTCCCTCAAACAGCTAACAAAGTTGTGTTTTTTTGTTTGAACCCTTTTTCTCCCACTCTCTCCTGGTGAAACAATGCCCCTTCCTTTTGAAGAATACATTGCAGGTACTCTGATTGGAACCAACCACCTCTGCCACCAAAGGGAGAGGCATTTAACTGAGGCCTGATTGATGGGAGCGCCCCATTTCCTTTGCCACAGTAAGTGATTCAGGAGAGGCACAGACTCCAAAGTGGGCCAGTTACAAGAAGTTTCCTGTACCTATCAGAAGACAAAAAAAAAGTATGCACTCTTTTCTCTGAAGACACTAGCTAAGAGAGTGGCATAGCCCAGAGCTGCTTCCACAAGAAGGAAGCTGCCTGTGCGTGAAGCCAGTACAGAGATGAGCAGAGCGGGTGACGGGAAGAGGGAGGTATACCCCATTCTGATGACGTAAGTTGTGCCTAAAGTGTCACCTCCTACACTTCCTACTATATGAACTAATAAATCCCCCTTTTCTAAGTTATTTCATATTGTCTCTATCATTTGCAATCAAAGATTCCTCACTAACACAATTCACATCTCACTAATCCCATGCTTCTACACATTGCGGCAAGCTGTAACAATGAAATCCATCTCTTCTCTAGATTCTACATTTCCTGAGAGCAGGAAACACATGTCTAGCACAACCGTCCGGCACATAGTACCTGTTCAATAAATATTTATTAAAGAAGCAAATGAGCAAAAGAAGTTCTTACATCACAAAATCAAGACCTAAACGTAAACAACTTGGCAAATGAATGAGAAGATCACAATGAATAATATACATGTCTATGTTGTTTTATTGCATTTCGTTTTACAAATTGAAGGTTTGTGGCAACCCTGCTTTGAGCAAGTCTATCGGTGCCATTTTCCCAACAGCATATGTTCACTTTGTGTCTCTGTGTCACATTTTGGTAATTCTCACAATATTTCAAATTTTCCCACTAATATTATGTCTGCTATGGTGATCTGTGATCTTTGATGTTACCGTTATAATTGCTTGGGTCACCATGATCCCTGCCCACATAACATGGCAAATTTAATTGATAAGTATTGTGTGTGTTTTAACTGCTTCACTGACTCCCTGTCTCTCTTCCTCCCCCCCCACCCCCAAGCCTCCTTATTCCCTGGGACACAACAATATTGAAATTGTAACAATTAATAAACCTACAGTGGCCTCCAAATGTTCACGTGAAAGAAAGATTCCATGTCTTTCATTTTAAATCAAAAGCTAGAAATGATTAAGTTTAGTGAGGGAGGCGTGTCAAAAGCCCATAGGCTGAGAGCTGGGCCTCTTGCACCAAAGAGTTAGTCAAATTGTGAATGCAAAAGAAAAGTTCTGGAAGGAAATTAAATGTGCTACTCCAGTGAACACATGACCAATAAAAAAGTAAAACTTTATTGCTGACATGGAGAAAATTTTAGTGGTCTGGAGAGATCAAACCAGCTACTACATTCCCTTAAACTGAAGCCTAATCCAGAGCAAGACCCTGGCTCTCCCCAATTCTGGGAGGATGAGAGAAGGAAGGAAGCTGCAGAATAACAACGGGAAGCTAGCAGGGGTTAGTTCTTGAGGTTTAAGGAAGGAAGTCATCTCCATAACGTAAAAGTGCAAAGTGAAGCAGCAAGTGCTGATGGAGAAGCTGCAGCAAGTTATCCAGAAGATCCAGTTAAGATAATTTGTAAAAGTGGCTACACGAAACAACGGATTTCCAAAGTGGACAAAACAGCCTTCTATTGCAAGAAGATGCCATCTTGCACTTTCACAGCTGGAGAGGAGAAGTCAATGCCTGGCTTCAAAGCTTCAAAGGACAGGCTGACTCTTGTTAGGGGCTAATGCAGCTGGTGAATTTAAGCTGAAGCCAATGTTCATTTACCATTCTGGAAATCCAGGGCTGTTAATAATTATGCTCAATCTACTCTGTGCACTATAAAGGGAACAACAAAGCCTGGATGACAGTACAACTGTTTATACCAGGGTTTACTAAATATTTTAGGCCCACTGTTGAGACCTATTGCTTAGGAAAAAAGAAAGATTTCTTTCAAAATATTACTGCTTATTAACAATGTACCTTGTCATCCACGAGCTCTGATGGAGATATTACAAGGAGACGAATGTTGTTTTCATGCCTAATAATCTAACATCCATTCAGCAGCCAAGGAGTCATTTAGACTTTCACATCTTACTATTTAAAAAGTATATTTTGTAAGGCTATAGCTGCCATAGATAGTGATTTTAGCCCAAATCTGATGGATCTGGGCCAAGTAAACTGAAAACCTTCAGGAAATGATTCACCACTGTAGATACCAATAAGAACACTCGTGATTCACAGGTGAACGTCAAAATATCAACATTAACAGAAGTTTGGAAGAAGTTGATTCCAACCTTCGTGGATGACTTTGAGGGGTTCAAGACTTCAGTGGAGGAAGAACTACAGATGTGGTAGAAATAGCAAGAGAATTAGCAGTGGAATCTAAAGATGTGACTGAATTGTTGCAATTTCATGATAAAACTTGAATGGATGAAGAGTTGCTTTTTATGAAAGTGGTTTCTTGAGATGGAATCTACTCCTGGTGAAGACGCTGTGAACATTGTTGAAATGGCAACAAAAGATTTAGAATATTGTATAAACTTAGTTGATAAAACAGTGGGAGGGTTTGGGAGAAGTGACTATAATTTTGCAAGAAGTTCTACTATGGGTAGACTGCTATCAAACAGCATCACATGCTACAGAGAAATTTTTCTGTGAAAGGAAGAGTCAATCTATGTGGCAAACTTCATTGTTGTCATATTTTAAGAAATTGCCACAACCACCCCAACCTGATCAGCAGCCACCACCCTGATCAGTCAGTAGCCATTAACATCGAGGCGATACCCTCCACCAGCAGAAAGATTACAACTTCCTAAAGGCTTAGGTGATCATTAGCATTTTTAGCAATAAAGAATTTTTCAATTAAGTTATGTACATTTCTTTTAGACACAATGGTATTGCATACTTAATAGACTACAGTATCATGTAAACATAGCTTTTATACAAAACAGGAGACCAAAAAATTCATGTGACTCACTTTATTGCAATATTTGCCTTACTGCCATGGTCTGGAACTGAACTCACAGTACCACCAAGGTGTGTCTGCATAGTTATCTGGTTTGCTGCCCTCGTTCCCCTCCATTTGTCTACCTAAGGAGACTACCCTGAGCATGCTATTCCTTCCCCACTTCAACCCCCTTCACCTTGTTCACTCAAGTAGAAGTAGAATATCCACGTCATAAATATGTGTATAGGCCAGAAAATTATCTATCCTTAAAAATTGCCAATTTTTAAAGAAGACAAAAATGTTTAATTTTGCATTAAAAACAAAGGTAAGGGACATCTCATTGCTAGACATATTCCTTGAGGTCAGAAAATACATATGTGCATAGTGCCTTTCACACACCACCTGTTTAATAAACGTTAGTAAATGTCTTAGTTGGGGGCAATTTGACATTTTAGTCGGTAAAAATCAGTCAAATTTTAACTGCCAAATAAGTGAAAAATGAGGATAAGGGGAAGGAGAAAGACAGAAAAGGTCTTCCTTGGTTGGGACAGTTATATTCTGCACTGACCAGTGACCCAATGCCGGCTCTTTGTTGCGGTGTGTGTTTTTGTGGGTTCCTCAGAGATTAGCCTGCGGAGGGCCTCACACTGTGGCTCTTGGGCACTGGCGAGGCCATAAATGCTGACTGAAGAACTCCCTCAACTTCCACCTCAGACGATCAACCCTAGTCTCTTTCTGCTGAAGTTACCTTCCTGACAGGAAGCTTTTCGGTGTACATGGTGGGGAAGGGGAGGAAGACGATGGCAGGAGTGTCCTGATTGACTCCCTTCTAAGTATCCACATACGACCTCCCGGAAAGCCTACCTTTTTCCTACCAGCTGTGAAAGTGAGGCTTATTCCTGATGTATCCCTGTCTCTTTGCCATGGCTTCTTGCCATCTGACTTCGGTATGCTGAGGTCAGGTACCAGACCCCACAGCCCCCATATGCCAGCCTGCACTTACCGTGTTCCCACCATGGTTCCCTGACATCCCATCACAGGAACATTTTTTTTTTTTTTTTTTTTTGATGAGGGAAGAACAAGAGAAATACCTCAGCACTCTTAGTTCTCTCCACAGGAATTCTGGTCACCACACTCTCCAGCAGTCCTACCACAGTCATTCCTCCTCTTCCCCTCACATACTCTTTGAAGGTGAGCGGGGGCAATGGGTGAAAAACAAACAAACAAATGAGATTTTTCACTCTCCTAGAAAATCCTGAACAGACGGTTTGAACCACATTATTCTTGGTCCTTTGAGCCCTGCTGTAGCTCCGACGAAACCCAGTAAGTCAAATTTAACAACATGTTAGTAGGGGAAATTACTGAATATCCTGGTTTTAAAATACGACTTTGCCATGACGTGGGCCACATCCCACAGTCAGGGTTTGTATAACCTCCTTGTCCCAAATCATCACCTCAGAATGTAAGTTGGGCAAGAATTCTTATTGTAGGACATTCACATTCACTTTTATCCACTGGAAGGGCGGGGATGAAAACCCAGGATTTGTTTCTCAACCCAGAGCCCCTCTCACGACACCTTGATCACAAGGAACAATAATTGCCTAATAGAACCCTGTGTGCAGAGAAACAGTCAGAAATGCAAAAAAACTCCCTCCTCCTGTCCTTCTGTATAAAACAAATAATCCTCTACACCATCCTACACTGCATGTACGATAATGGGCCCCATCCTCTCTTGTATCATGTTTGGTATTTATGCAATCCTTCTCCTCCTACAGTCCACCTAATCTTATGAAACATAATTCTTTTTTCTCGTCCTCCTCCCTACACAAACTTAATTCCTCACCCTCCTTAAGTATGTGCAAATTATTAAACTAATCTTCTTTTAAAGCTAGGCATCATACAGCAGCCTAAAACACCAAACGGACAAGTGCTCTTTTACTATTTTATACTATCTGAGCTTACTTTTGCCACCTTCTACAAACAAAGTGTTGTTTTGGGTCCCCCCCCCTTTATAAAGTGGCTGTGGCATTCCGTGGCGGCATGCTACAAGCACAAGTTCATGGTAAGTTCAGAGGAAAGGAATGTTCAAAGAAAACCAAACTCAAAGCATTGTGGGTAGCGATATAAAAAGTTGACAAAACAATGATAAACAATGGGGGGAAAAAGAAATAATTAAGTGTTCTGAAGCACTGTATCAGCATTTTATGCATTGTTAACTTTTTTTAGGAAACCATTTTTTTGTGTGCGGTTTCATGGAGAGATACCAACCCGGTCTGTTGGAACAGCACTCTGCATGTATAATGATTATAAAACTTTTTTTAATAAAAAAAGAAAATGGGCAAGTATGTCTGCCTGAGATAAGGGTTTCTGAACAAAATATAATACATGGAAATCCTTTCTTGAAGTGCTTTGTGGATTTAAGGAGGTAGGAAACTTGAAACAGTAGAGTTACAGTAAACATGTAAGTCTAAACAAGGTGTGAAAATTGGACCGTACGCTGCAACGGGCAAAGCAAAAAGTAAATGAAAAGCAGCTCTAACAGAGAAAGGGCAAATACTTTACAGATTCATTTTTTTAAAAAAGTACCTATGAAAAACAATTTGAGCTGCTGAGGTTTGTGAAAGAGATAAATTTTTTTTCATATTGCTAGAAGGCAGTCCTAACGCATTCATAGTATACAGTCTATATTTGATGTCTTGTTAGGTCAATTTCAATGTAGATTACATCCTTTTATCTTATTTGCACTCATTCATTCAACAAACATTTATTTAGTTTCAGGCATTACTTTAGGCACCAGGGATTCGTTAGTGGACAGAACATGCAAAACTCCCTGTACCGTGAACAATTATATTCTAGTGAGCAGAGAAGACAATAAACACAATAAATAAATACATGATGTATTAGAAGGTGCTACATTCCAAGGAGAAAAATAAAGCAGAGAAGAGAGATGGATTGTCAGAGGGTCAGCAGAAGGGTCTGCTGCTTTAAAGTTTAGAACTTGTAAGAGGGCATGTTAATGAGAAGGTCACATTGGATAGAACTCAAAGGAGGTTAGGGAACAAGTCATTCATTTAACTGAGGAGTGTGAAGAAAGAGCAAATCCAAAGGTCCTGTGGCAAGAGCTGTCCCAGTATGCTAGACAAATACCCAGGAAGTCAGTGTGGCTGGTGGGGAGCGGGCAAGAGACAGAGAAGTCCATAATGAGTTAAAGAAATAACCAGGGAGTAGGATCCATCAGGGCACCATAAGGACATGAACTTTTATTCTGAAGGAGGCGGGAAGCTGCAATATTCTATATGATAAGACATACGCTAACCATTTATTTCCAAAAGTAGTTATAATGTGTACATTTTATAAACTTCTTAAGTTTCTGGAACATTTTTTAAAACCTTTTTTAGTCCTCAAAACCCATGTACAATAATAGGATAGGCCCCAGAAGTAAAGATAGAAAATAAGAAGACTGGAAATGGTTACCATGACTTCACCTTCTTTCAATGAATACCTAAAGATGCTACATGAATGCAGCGATTTCCATCACACCCTGTTGAAAATCACTGATTGAATTCATGGTACCAGCCAATAAATGTAAACTGTTCAGCATACCAAACCAATTTGATTCTGTCATATCTTAGAGAGACAATTTACTTCTTCATGTGAACTAGGTTCCTACAGAAAAGGGGCATGCATTGTTGACATCAGTCAAGTGTCCGTTTGTTTTGTTCTGCACATATGAAATGCTAGAACAAGAATGAATTGTCACAATTTAGAGATGTTTGATAAAGAAGCACTGAGACTGGGTGGCTGAAGGAAGGATAATATCTCCTGGCAGGCCAAGCAGCACAATAATCAGTATTGACTCAAATCAGTTTGTTATTGTGCATTATCAATGTAACAGGTTGAGACTTGAGTTTCCTTTGCAGGAAAAACTGTTTTGAAAGAACAAGGAAAAGCAGCTTTCTCAACACCCATTCTAGTATAGTACTTCATACAATAGCCACAAAAATGCACTGCTTTCTTGTCTACTATGAATAAAGGATTTGGTCAGTAAATCCTTAGGTTATTACTCCACTAAATGCTGATAAGCCAAAGTTTAAGAAGCTTCCAGAAGCCAGCAGTCTTTATTTTTGAGTGTTTACCAAGGAGGTGGATGTGGGGAAGTGGGAGGAGTTGAGCTAATTCTGGAGGGGGTTGCTGATTTTTTAAGGTTCTCTAAACACATTTTATATTTCAATGCTACATCCTTCTTGAGATGCCTAAAGGATGCAAGAAGAGGGAACTATTCTATTTTAAAGGGAGGGATGGGGATCTGTGAAAACTAATTGTTAGGTTCTCAGCTAAGGTAATTAAATGTGCATTTAAAAGTCTGAAAAGAGGAGACTAACATCTATTAAGCACTCAACCATGTGCTAGGCCACTGGATCTTCCTGTGTGTGTGTGTTATTATCTTCCATAGATGAAGGGACTGAATAAGTAGGTGTTCAAGGTAGATACGGAACCTTCGGCAAGAACATGAATGTCCTGATTCGAGAGTGAGTGCAAATGAGTTCATCATGAATAGGAAGCTAGGAATGGGACATGGAATCTATCTGAATTCACCTGTTGGAGATGCTGTCGTATGTTGTCCACACAAGTGAAGATCTTCCCTTCAGTAACGAAGCACTCACTGCGCAGCTGCCATCGGCACTCCCAGCTGAGCCCCTGTCTAGGCATTGCCTCAGTGGAAGAAAACTGCCTCGTCCAAAGCCACACTCCACCTGAGGGCAGCAAATATCTAATGACTGTAAAGGGGAGGTTTTCGGAACAGCCCCCTGCCTCAATTCAGGACAGTTGAGGCTTCTGTTGCAACCGAATCTCAATTCAACCTCTCCATCTGCCCATCCAGCTTCCCAAGACCCCGCACAGGTTTTGTTGCCTAGGACGCACCACAGTCAACTTCACAGATGTGAATACAGAGACTCAGTATGTCTGCAAAGGAAGGCGACAAAAGACCACACCACAGCAAGAATGAATACTAGATGACATGTTTTGTACCATCTGAAAGAAGTGAGATTGAAAGGTGGTAACTGAGTCTACTGTGCACCTCCATGGGCTCATGTTAGTTTCTAATGCAATTCCCATTGTAACTGGAATTAAGTCACAAGTACTCGCACTGTTATTAAGTGTCTATCTGTAAGTGAGTTAAAATGATAACCCATCTTCAAGTTAAATGAGGAATTGTCAATTAGTGATTTTACAGTGACTATAAAGTGCTCATGTGAGCTAAATGGTGGTCAAATCTGCGTGGTATCACAAATGTCTAATTGATGCATACTCCTTAATATGTTAAAACATTATGCTTGCTCGAGAAACTCACAAATGTTTTAAAAACCATGTCATTGTGTATGACACAAGGGGCCAAGGAGAGTAAAAAACAGGTGGTTAAAAAAAGATAAATTTCATAGCAACAGCCTAGTGGTTTCATACAGATCCAAAGGGAGGCTCTAAAGTGGATTATTAAGAGATGACTTTTGAACACTGAGACTAGGAAATAGAGATCATAAGGAATCGGAATGGGTCAAACTGGCAACATGAGGAACATATCAAATATATCATATCTGGGCTTCAGTTAAGATACTGACATCACACTGATTTTGTTGAGGTCAAGAGAGAGACACGGGCTGGCTAATGATATAAACAAGCAAGGTTATGAAATGTTGAACAACCACATCCAGAGAGAACTGCTACCTTATAGATATTAGTCTGTAAGAAAAATTGTAGTGCCTTTAAGTTCTGCCTTTAGTTCTCATAGTTCAGGATTCTACAGAGTGTGACCCGGTGATCTGCGGAGGAATGGGGGCACTGCGCTTACGTACAGGATAGAAGCAAGTGTTGATGGGAAGAGGGTTAGCTTTACTCTCTAAGGAGGAAATTTCTATGACAGGCAGAACATATTATCTGAAGAATTACTGTACAATACAATCCTGTCAAAGACAATAACATGAAGTAACAAAGGTATAACAACACAGGGCCAATAGATTACAGAAACCTCAGAGACAAGGCTTACTCAGAAGAAATCACTGGGCTTTTAGCAACCACCATTTAACAAATACTAAGCATCTCCCATGAGCTAGGAACTGCTATAAACACTGGAGATACAGCTATGAACAAGAGAAATAAGACCCTGTTTATATTCTAATGGTGGTAGCAGACAGATAATAAATAACTAATAAATTATTTTTATAATATCCCATTATGAT
>RJWJ010002977.1:0-40317 GCA_004363605.1 Indri indri
TCCTTTCTCCTTCTCGGAGTCTAGGAGTGTAGAGATGTGTATTGTATTTAAGGTTCTTATCGTCTCTGCTTGAATCCCCCTTGCCAGATCTCAGCTACTTGAAATTAGCTGAGAAATTGTATTTCTCTTCCCTATATTTACTTGGGATATCCTTTCTTTGACTTTAAAACTTTAGCACTGTTTACTAAAGTGCTTTCTGATCATTTTTCTCTGGTAATTAATCTTGAAAGGGACTCCATACAGATTAAATTCTGTATAAAAAAACCTCCAGGAAACCTTCTATTATTATGCCTTTATTTACCATTTCCATATTTGGTGAGCTTTCCTGTTTCTCATTTTCCACAGAGCGAATCTTTCTATTTTGTTAGTCTGCCATTCTTTTCATGCATTACAGTTATCTATTTATTTCATCCTTCTTTGGTTTTGTTTAATTTTTCAACTTATCTTAAATCTCACTAATTTGTTGTTTCAGTGTCAGTTCTAGTCTTCATTTCTAACAATATTCAATTTTTTACGTGACATCTATTATGCAACTCTAGTCTCAACCTACTTGTGTTTTTTAATTATTATTAATCTTTAAATCTTCTTTCACTTTTTTTCTGGGTATATTTTCTCTATTTCCTCAAACCTGGCTTGTTTATATGTTTGTTTCATTTCAGTCACTATTCATGTTTTCCCAGGCTTTTACAGCTTTATTTTTTTTTTCTGCTGCAAAATTTGTATTAATACATTTGGGTAACTTTAGGAGGGAGGGAGCACAGAAACCTTCAAACAATGTGGAAATGTGCCTTTGCCTGGCTGAGGACAGGTCTGAGCAATAAATCATAGGTGACCAAAGGAGGAGAAGGGATGATTGACCTAGAGATTCTTGGAAAAGAGGAAACCAGAGGATCATTCCACCAGTAAGTTTGAGGGACAAGGGGAGGCCTGGAGCATCCCCAGGTTGGACAGGGCGAAAGGAGAAGAGTGGATACACACTCTGTGTCTGTAGTTCAGGGGAGTCTCAGGCTTCAAACAGATCTGTAAGGCAAGCACAGGAAGATAACCGGCTTCACAGAAAGGGGCAGAAATTTGGGGAACTTTCTGGAGGACTGATGAGCCAAATTTATGGTGCTATGTAAACATGAAAGCTCAATGGGAAGAGTTTAGCAAGAGGTCATGATCTGCTCTACTGTGCAGCCAATTAAAAGTTAGAAATGGAGCCCAACTGCTGTTGGTGTCTAAGCTGATATAGCAGGTAATTAGGCTGGTTGCAAGGTTTAGTGAATCGGACAAGGGCGCAGATCTCACTGGGGCTAACTTCTCATCTGCATGTAGGAGGGGCGAGCTCGTAATGACTAGCAGCAAACAGGGTTCTGGTGGATTGCTGTATGCATCACAGGAAGCGGGAGATGGGAGAGGATGGGTGTAGAATCCAGAAAGCCAGAGTTTGGAGGGTGAAATATTACCAACGAGTTTCCTGCTCTGCCCAGATGAAAAGTCCCCGCAGCCAGTGATAAGAGTAGCTGTCAGCTCCCCGGGTCTGGGAAGTGTGACTTGGCCACTGCCCTGGCTGTTTAGTGCTAAACAAATATCTGAGCTCATATTCTTCTCCCGAGTAGACTTTGCTTCTGGGATGAGAATTCATTATCTATTAGGAGCTTTCCAATCTGCTGTGTGCTTCGCTTTGTTTTATTTTTCCTACCTCCTAGAGCAGAACTAGCAATGGGCAGAATCTGTCAGAGGTAGACTTGGGAATAATTTTGGGAAGAAGCCCCCCAAGGATAGGGTGGGCGGCTTCAGTTCCCTGTGCCCAGGCGCTGGTGGGAAGGCTGTAGTTGAGGCTGGGGTAAATTGTTGGGTGAGACCTCCTTTAGGAACACTTCCAATGCCAAGATCCTGTGAGATTAGGTGACACAAGGCAACTTCCAGGTCTTCGTCTGGAGGGAGAGACAGATTTTTCTGAGTCATGACCAGAACCCTCAGCAGGAAGTCAGGAAGTCGAAGTCACACCTTGGTTCTGCCACGTCTTACAGGTTGCATGACCTGAAATAGATCCTTTCTCTTTCTCAAGACTGTAAAATAAATGGCTTTACATCTATCTTAACCCCAATCTCTAAGTGCTACTGACTGTACCTCTAAAATCTTTTTCCTTCCTGCTGGACCTTAGTCATTTCTCAGCCATAGCATTCCAAGAGCTTCCTAATGAGATCTCTGGGGTTCCCCCCAGTCCCACCTGCTATCCATCCTCCACTTGGCCTCCAGAGTGATTTCTCTAAAATGCAAATCAGATCATGTCACTTCCTTGCCTAAAAGTGTTCAGAGGCTCCCCGGCACATTCGTGATAAAGGTCAGAATCCTCAATACAGCCCACCAGACTCCCCAGCTGGCCAGCTGGCTGTCGACACCTTGACAGCTGGGACCACAGGTAGCTCATTCTGGCACGCCCAGCACCTAGCACCATGCCTGGCACATAAAAAAAGCACCATGAATATTAGCTGAGTGATGAATAAATAAATTTCCTGCCAACCCTGATATTATCCGGTCTTTCAGCCCAAATCAACAGCGTCTCTAAAGCATGATGCCTGTTACACCTGTATTCTGAAACGTTCTTCTTAACCTCCCTAGACACCAGCCCTGGGAGTTATTTCCCTAAATACCCCCAAGACCCCACCTCTGCCTTTTCTAAGGTTTCAGAACACATAAATTGTATACTGTTCAGAAACTGAGCATGGATTTTGAAAGGGCAGCAGACTTCGATGGTATCTGCAAAAGGGCCTCAGGATGCCCCACAGAAACAAAGGTCACTGCCCCAGTATGAAGCAATTAATCGCCTCCTCCTGCCCAGGGCTCCTGGGGGCTGCGTTCTCTGAGAAACAGGGTGAGCTCCAGCTTCTCTCAGGAGGGAAGGAACAAAGCCACACTCTCCGCCTACCATGTCCACCAAAAAGTGGCGAGTAAGATTTAAAAGGCACAAAGGGCGAGAGAAGGGGACGGCGTTGGAGGCTCAGGTCAGCGTGGAGGTGTGTGCTGGGCTCTTAATGAGAGAGCAAAGCCCCGCCAGGTAGGCAGGCGCCGGCAGGAAGGCGGGGAGAGGTTGGCAATTTATTGGGAGGCAGGAAA
The DNA here is from genome assembly GCA_004363605.1 of Indri indri. NCBI lineage: Eukaryota > Metazoa > Chordata > Mammalia > Primates > Indriidae > Indri > Indri indri. The sequence goes on from RJWJ010002977.1 coordinate 3,103, forward strand.
ACTGCTGAATTTGACACTAGTAAACGGAGGATGTCAGTTCGACATCTGTTCCTGATACCTCAGCAACTAATTATTTCTCTGTGCACTGCGGCGGGCTGGCTGGAAGAGCCCAGGGGCAGGCTCAGTCCTGTCAATACGTCTGAGTTTGGCTGGCAAAATTAATAAGTAAATAAATAAACACAACCCGCAGCCACCGAAACAATAAATAACACCCAAACAGCCTTGCCCACTCCAGAGGATCGATGGCGCTCTGTGCCGGGAGTGCAGGGAGAGCGGAGAGGCAGCCGCGGGGGAGGACCCAGAGCCCTCGTTCCTGTGGTCCTCAGGGTCTCCCTTCCTGGGGGCTTCCAGGAGCACGAGCCCCCGTCCCTGGGCCTCTTATTCCACAGCTGTTGAAAATGTCATCCTCTGTCGGCCCGCTCCTTCCCTGCTCTCACCATCCGTGAGGACTAGGAGGACCAAGAACATTTTTAGAAGGAGGCTTTCCCACTCAGCGTCTCCTGTGGGACTCGATGGCAGGGAATTTGCAAGTTTCTGTGGGAAGCCCCTCCTGCATCCCCTTCCCTCGTTCAGCTCCCAACCTCTGCCTCCCCCCAGCCCCCTCGCCTCCCCTGGAGCTCCAGCAAGGCAAAACGTCTGGCCAACTTCAGACACCGCTAGTAATTTAAACTGTGTAGCTGGTTTTCCTATCTTTTTCTCCAGACTGGTCAAGGATCTTTTCTGTGACTCTGGGGCCTGGTGCATAGGTGGAGTCCAGTGTGTGTGAGGGACAGCGGAAGGGAGGGAGGGAGGAGGGGTGATGATGGCAGGAATGAGCGAATGCTGGTAGCAATGTGCTACCCCTCCGGGACCCCATGAACAGACAATGCTAATTCAAAGATGCTGACTGGGGCCTGGCAAGGTGGCTCACACCGGTAATACTAGCACTTCAGGAGGCTGAGGCAAGAGGATTGCTCAAGGCCAGGAGCACAATTCCAACCTGAGCAAGAATGAGACCCTGTCTCTATAAAAAAAAATTAGTCGGGCACGGTCGTATAGACCTGCAGTCCCAGCTACTTGGGAGGCTGAGGTGGGAGGATTGCCGAGCCCAGGAGTTTGAGGTTGCAGTGAGCTATGGTGATGCCACTGTACTCTAGCCAAGTCGAGAGAGCAATATCCTGTCCCCTCCAGAAAAGATGCTGATTAGAGTAGGGAAATGAAGACCACACCTGCATCCTTGGAACTTTCCAACCCAGAGAAAGAAGTCAAAACCCTGGAGGGTTGGGAAGGAGAGAGGCTGTGACCTGCAGTCTGAGAAGCAGGTCAAAGGACACGATTGCATTGAGTACTCTAGTCAAGAGGGCCAGGGGTAGCTGGGGAGAGAGGGGGAGAACCCTGGGTGCAGTAAAGGTGAGAAGGAACAATGGGCAGTGGATCTAGACTCCAGAGTCAGCCATGCTGTGTGTCCTGGCCAAGTGCCATCACCCTCTGGGACTCAGTTTCCTGGTCTATAGAATGGGGATAAGAGAACCTCCTTCCTGAGAGGGTAACTGTCAAATAGAAAAATGGAGCTTTCTCCACTCTGCATCCAAGGCCTTTCCAAGATGCACATCTGACCACGTTGCCTCTGTGAAAACCCTGCTATGACTCCTGACGGCACTTAGAGAAAAGCCCAAGCTCCCCAACACGGCTCCCAAAGTCCCCACAGCCCAGCAGGGGTGGGAAACCTGCAGCCTCAAGACCACATGTGGCCCTCTGGATCCCCAAATGTGGCCCCTTGACTGAATCCAAACTAAATCCCTTCGCTAAAAGCATTTGTTCTGTACAATTTGAATTCGGTCAGAAGCCTGCATTCGAGGATCCGGAAGGCCACGTGTGGCCCAAGGCCGCAGGTCCCCACCTGCCCATCTCTGCGGCTTCGCCTCCCTCCTCATTTTCGCTCGGGCACGCAGACCTTTGTCAGTGCCTCACCCTGGCTTGCTCCCCCCACAGAGCCTGCTCATCTGGACGCTGGAATTTCCTTCCCTTCCGTCTTCGCCTACTCGCTTCTACTCGGCCTCCGGCTCTCAGAGCAAATGGCACCTCCTGGGGACAGTCTGCCCTGACCTCCCTGACTGGGTTGCATCCTCTCATGACAGAGGAAACCCGAGGGCCACCGTGTCTCAACTCCTCCACCACCACCAGCCGGCCCAAGTCCCGGTCGCCTCTCCTCTGGGCCCTTGCAGCCGCCCCACCGTCTGCACTCCTGCCCCCACAGTCTCTCCACACAGCGGCCTCAGAGCCTCTGCAGTGCTGTTCTCCCCACCGGAGCTGTCTTGCCCCAGATCTCTGCGGGGTCCTCTCTCAGTTCTTCCAGTTCTCTGCTCAAGAGTCATCCCTTTAGGGGGGCTGTCCCAACCAAAGTGCCACCCAGACGCGCTCTGGCCACTGACGCTGCTTTATTTTTATCATAGCATTTATTACTACCTGAAATTATAGTGTATGTTTACTTTGAAGTTATGTTTCTTTGGGCTTTGTCTCCTGTGCTAGAACATAAGCTTCAAGAGGGCAGGATTTTGCCCTGTTTACTGATATATCCTCAGCTCTTAGAACAGTACCTGCCACACACAATATATCCTCAGAATACTATAACTTCTTCTTTCTTTTTTTGGAAACGGGGTCTCACTATGTTGCACAGGCTGGTCTTGAACTCCTGGATTCAAGCAATCCTCCTGCATCAGCCTCCCAAGCAGTTGGGACTATAGCCATGTCCAGCTATTTTTTAATTTTTATTTTATTTTAGAGACGGGGTCTCGCTGTGTTGCCCACGTTGGATTGCAGTGACTATTCACAGGTGCAGTCATAGCTCACTGCAGCCTCGGACTCCTGGGCTCCGGTGATTCTCCTGCCTCAGCCTCCTGAGCAGCTTGCACTATAGGCAGGCACCACTGCGCCCAGCTCTAAATTCTTTTTGGCAGTAATAGCACAGTGGCTTTTGACTGTTTAATTTTCTGCCACTTGCACTGAGCTCGAATCTTCATCAGGGTGGGGACTGCATCATCATTTACTCCCCATCATATCCCAGGGCTCAGTAACCTGCCTCATACATAGTAGGCACTCGGTAAACACTGACTAAATGCACACGTAAGAGAATGAATGAATGGAAGTAGAAAATTATAAAGCAAACGCCAACATGAGGTTATGGTGTAAAGGTGATGGTGAGATTCAGTCGTATCACCCGGTTATGCTTGCTAACACCAGGCAGCGTCGGTGCGGATAATTTAAAGTCTGCTCTTTCCCGGCTCAATTCTCCCTATTGCTTTTCTCAAGGATTTCTGGAAGGGGGGGCACGTTCTCCTCCTCTCCAATTTCTCCTGCGCTTTTAGTTCAGGCCCACAAACTCAGTAGTTAGGTTTCCTAGCTTCTTTCCAGCACAATTAATCATTTTCCCCAATTCAGTGCTCAGAGGAACCTCACATAAGTGTTGCCATTTTGTACACTGGTAGCCCAGGAACATTTCTATCTCATCTGCAGACGGTCAGCAAGCTCAACTCATGGCAAATACTCCCCCTGTCTCGTGCCCCCCAAATTCTACGGAAGAGGTTTAGAAGGCGCCAGGGAAGAACAGTACCTGAGTACAGGTTGATGGCGTGCGATGCCGTAAACTTCATGGCCACACATTCGAGAAGACAGAAATAAGTTACTGGCACCGCTACTACACTGAGGAAACACAGTCATTCCCAACTCGGGAATATAAAACTTTATAGCACCCAGCTCTCTCAGGGCACAGTAATTCACTTTCCAAGGGAATCCATCAAAACCCAGTCACAGTTTATTTCATAACAGCATTCAGATTCAATGTGGTGATTCGAATTACTATAAATCCCCCAGAATTAGTCTAGGGCTCAAAGAAGTCAGGGGACAGACACCTAAACAAACAAAAACGTCAACAGCCATAGTTCCGAACCCCTTCCCTTTTCTGCCAAGACCTTAGTCAATACATTGTGATCCATCCAAGGTCTGTCTCTAGAAAAGTACAGGAAAAACTGATAGAAGTGTTGCAAGATCATCCTTTGAGAATGATTTCTGTGGCGTTTTTCTAATTTCACATTTTAAGGCCTTAAAATGAGACCACTATTCCTCAGCCTCCCTTCCCAGTATTTCCTAGTGACAACCAGACAGCACTGACCCATGGATTTGTGCCAATAGCGTGGGGCTGGAAGACCCATTTATTATTCATGTGACACAGGGCAAGGTATTTAATCATTCTGAAACTCTGTTTCCTCCTCTATAAAATCAGGATGATGAATCCTGCCTCATAAAACTATGATGAGAATTAAGCGAGATCATCTAGGTGGCTCCTAATAGATACTCAGTAAACAGTGGCTTCCTCTTCTGAGACACCGTCTCAATTAACTGCTGTCATCAGCATCAGCCCCAGTCTAGTTGGTTGGCATCGACTCTTGCTTCCATTTGGTAAATTTCTTTCTATGTTTCTTACTGTGTTTGTTGTAACTTCAAACTAGATTGTAAACTCTTTGGGACCAGGTGCAGTGGCTCACATTTGTAATCCCAGCAACTCCAGAGGCTGAGGCCGGAGGATCACTTGAGGCTAGGGGTTAGAGAACAGCTTGGGCAACATAGCTAGATCCCATCTCTATAGCTGGGCATGGTATCACACACCTGTAATCACTGGGAGGCTGAGGCAGGAGGATTGCTTGAGCCCAGGAGTTCGAGGCTACAGTGAGCTGTGATTGCACCGCTGCACTCTAACTGGGTGACAGAACAAGACCTGGTCTTTGGGGACAGGAACTGCCCCTTCCCTTTCTTTTGTAAATCATGGTTTCCCAATATCTATCTTGACCCGTGTATAAGACAAATTCAGTGCTCTTTTGACTGGGTGGACTTACTTATAAGTGCTGTGCATGGCGACATTCAGAGGGAGAGTGCTGTTTCGAGGCTGTGGGGAGAGCTTAAGGGCGGAGCTTCGAGTACTGGTCTTTTATACTTTGCAAGCACCAGGGAAGGTCCTGTCCCAGAAGAAGGAATTCTTAATTCTCAGATAGCAAGAATTTTCTCCATTGTCCTGAAAAGGCAGCTTTTTTGCTTTACCTTATTTTGCACTGCTGTGCCGCATTTTGTTTTGTTGTTGTTGGTAACCTAAATACCATCATGGAGTAATAACCCAAACCTCCGTAAGATCTGGATCTAGAGATGGGGTATAGAGGATAGGTACAAGTTTGCCAGATTTAGCAAATGAAATTATAGGACATTCATTTACATTTGAATTTCAGATAAACAACAAATAATTTTGTGATAAAGTACATTCATTCAATATTTGAGGCATACTTATACTAAAAAATTATTTGTTGTCTAGCTGAAATTCAAATTTAGTGGACATTTTGTATTTTATCTGACAACTCTAGTTAGGCAGGGGCAACCACAAAACAGCTTACTAGAGAGGAGAGAGAAAAAACAAAGAAACAAAAAATTCCTGCAAAATGAGCCTTCAAACCAAAATTCTAATGTACATAAATAAATCAAGAGTTACTACAGACAGTCAGCAAAGTAGCTGAACACAAATTCACTTTAGGTGAAATTAATTTTATGCAACAGTTGGGCAGACTTTTAAGTGTAGTATCTTTAGTATGTTCTTAGGGAAAAGTGAAGCCATAACTTCCATATTGAAAAAAATAAGAAATTATAAAATCAGGCAGCAATAAAATATGAATTGTAAGATAAGATGGAGAACCCATTAGAAATCCTAGAAATTAAAGAAAAATAGCATTGAATTCTAAATATTCAATGCCTCAAATTTGAGATTGGGTGCTGTTAAAGATTTTATAATCTGGAAGATGAAACCAAAAAATTCACCTAGAATCCAGTGTGTGCAGGGCTGTGTGTGCATACACACACACACATATATTTATTATATATATATATATGAATGTTTATGTATACATAGAGAGAGAAATATATTGAAAATGTAGTTAAGAGACAAGAAGGAACAATTCAGAGAAAGGTCTTAACATTTATCTAATTCCAGGAAAAGAGAATGAAAGGAATGGCAGAGAATCGATATTTAAAGAGAAAATTGCTGAAACCTCTCCAAAATTAGATAAAAATACGAGTCTTTAAATGAAAGTGCATTGTAAGTAACTAGCAAGATAAATAAAAATAAATCGACTTACATACACATTAAGGAATGACAGGGATCATGAGGAAATGTTTACAATTACCCAGACAGCAAGATAGAACAATTAGACTAACAGCAGACCTCTCATCCAGAGCAGCAGATGCAAAAGGACAATGGAATATCACATCAAAGTGTTTGAGGAAAATAAATACTAACCTAGATTGAGATTTGCTGTTAGCATTAAAGACCTAATAGCAGAGGCTAAGACAAATTAAATAAAGGATTCAATCTCTCACATCACAAGGCGCGTAAGTGGCAGCCCTGGAGTGGTGTGGGACATTACAATTGTTCTCTGCCTTCCTTAGCTTGTAGCTTCTCTTCTCATTGTCACGTGAAGGTTCCTGTGTCCCAGGAAAAAGGACAAGGGCAAACATGTGACCCTCTTAGCAAAGGCAGCCCCCTTTAGGGAGATTCCCCCACCCAGTGTTTTCTGCTCACATCCCATTGGCCACTCCCAGCTACGAAGGAGTTTGGAAAATGTAGTCATTCTGCTGAGCGTGTGACTGCCCCAGATAAAATCATGTTCCAATCTGTTTCTAAGGAAGACAGAGAACAGGGATATGCGGTGGGTGCTAGCAGTCACCACTGTGGCTATTATTTCAGAGAGAAGGCAAAACAAAGACATTCGTTAATATTAAAAATACTAAAATAATTTAACATCCACAGACCCTCACTAAATGCACCATCAAGAATGTACTTCACTGAGAAATCAAATAAAGCCAGAGGGAAGACCCCAAGAAGCAATGGCAAAGCCAGAAATGTACAAAACATAGTGGGGAATGCAATTGCAATTTGCTGTAAAAGGATAAATGTTTTTGTTTGGCTGTTAAAGGGTAAAATTAAAACTCCAAATAAAAATTGTAAGATAGTGAGAGTATTTAAATGTGGCAAGATGTTAAGATGTTCTAAAGTTGGCAGTGAGTATATAAATTCTATATTATTCTTTGTATTTGTCTATAAGTTAGGAACATTTCATAATTTGAAAAATAAAGAGAGGCAATAAATACTTACACAGAAATGTAAATCTTCTGTACACCAAAAGATTCCAAAGAGTTAAAAGACAGGAGAGAAAGACCAGAGGGAAAACTCTTGCAATATATGCAACAGAAAAAATCAATATCTAGAATAGAGAGAGAGTTATTACACATCAATAGAGAAAAGCCAGAACCCAATGGGAGAAGAAGAAAAGGATATAAATGAGATTTTATAGAAGAAGAAATACAAATGGCTAACAAATATTTTTTAAACGCTTAACCTTGTAATCCGGGAAATTCAATTTAAGCCAACAATAAGGTGTTATTTTTTACTCACTAGAGAAGTAAAAATGTAGAAAATTGAAAATACTAAGCACTGACAAGAAAATGGGGAATGGCTATTCTTGGTTTCTGTTGGGGGACATGTCATTTGGCAAAACTTGTTTGGATTAAAATGTGGTAATACTTAAAGTTTTTAAATATCCATACTATTAGGCCCATACTTATACATTTAGAAATCTATTCTGTGAAAATCATTGCATGTGTGCACTAGAATATATGGATAAGGGTAATCATTGCAGCATTTTAAAAAATAGCCCAGGGGTGATACTTAAGCAGTATTTATTATTTCATAATTGCAAAAAAAATGGAATTAACCTAAATGCCCAATAATAGGAAAGGGGATAAACAAACAATGATATGTCTATGCTACAGAATATCACAGCACCGTTAAAAACATGGAGGACGCCTCTAGAGACTGAAACGTTGCAAAGCACACGAGACAGCGACGGATACACGCAACCACACGCATCGCGAGTGAGTAGCTCTATGCTTAGAAAGGAGACGAACAGTAGTCGATACCAAGGAAGAACATGGGAAAGCCACTCTGTATTCTTCCTCACTGTCACAGTCATTTAAAAGATGATATGTATACCACATGGGCTCACTTATATGTGGAATCTGAAACACTCCAACTCCTAGAAGGAGAAAGTAGAATGATGGATACAAGGGGATGCGGGGTTTAGGGAGATGCTGGTGAAAGGACTCAAAATTGGTTAGACAGGAGGAATACATTCAAGCGATCTACTGTAAGACATGGTGAATATGGTTAATACCAATGTACTGCATTCTTCAAAATAGTTGAGAGAGTAGATTTCACCTTCTCACCACACAAAGTAAGTATGTGAGGTAATGCATATGTTAATTAGCTCGATTTAGCCATTCCACAATGTATACATATTTCAAAACATCGTATTATACACAATAACTAGATGCAAGTTTTATTTGTCAATTAAAAAATAGATAAAAGTTTTGAAAAGATATTTAAAAGGTAAGAGAGAGCTAGTAGGATGCTCTGGAAGGAGTTTAGGACACGTTGCTAGGCATCATTTTTCTCACATGTAAAATGAGGATACATGCGCCTGGTCCTGCTCTCCGGCCGGCGGTTGCGAAGTCCGGATGAGCACATGGAATGGGCGATGAGACATGTTTGGGGAAAAAGGGGGCCTCACGCAAAAGTAACGGATTATCATGGAATGCGGGGGGAGCCCCGATTCTACGTACATTCCTCATATGGAATAGATACTCGCATCCTAATCATCTTGATGATAAAACCGGTCCTTGTAAGCGGCAGAGCTAGTGACTGACCCAAAGTTATCCTGTCTCCATACTTTCCCAGTGACCCCGAGGTCCAGCCTCTTTGGAGAACCCTGCAGTGCTTGTCACGGCTCAGAGTGCAAACTCCAGAGCCATGCTGCCTTAGTCTGGGGCTCTGCCCCTCTCCAGCTCGGAAACCCTGGACGAGTTACTGACTGTGCTGCTTCTCGGTGTTCTCCTTTATGAAATGAGTGTAGCAGTAGTAGCTGTTGCAGACAGTTACTGCAAGGATTAAGTGAGATAATATACATGCCAGTGCTTGGCACGGTGAGCTGTATGTAAGTATTAGCTACTATTGCTGTTTGCACCAATCGACTGATTGATCAGAGGGAAAGAGAAGCATTTCCCCAGGCTCTTATGTGCTTGGATTGAGTAAGGAGTTAAAAACGCAATACAAACCTCTTCTCTCCGCATGTACTTCGTATACAAGAAAAAAGTCTTTGCTATGCTCTGAGTCCCCAGGTCCTGAGGACATGGCCGCCAACCCTTCCCTGCCCACATCCAGCCAGGTCCAGGATAGGACTGCCTCCTCGTGGGTTGCGGGCTGCCAGCTCTGCTCTCAGGGCCTCTCCAAGACCACCTCTGTCTGGCTTAGATTCTTGAATTCATCCTGCCAAATCAAAAACCAACATTCAGTTTTCTAAGCCAGTGGGTGGATCAGAGAATGACGAAAGCTCTTCTGTCTGGCACAGAGGGCCCGGGGCAGAGGGCAGCTGATTCACCCCAGCTCACCCTCCTGGGACAGGCTGGATCCGTCATCCCACTGCCAGCCTCTCACGGGCTTCCAGGAAGTTCACAGTGCACGCACACCTGCCTGCTCCTTGTCATTCCGATGGGGGAAGGAGGCTGGCTGAGGGCTGGAGACAGGTGCGGGGACAGGTGCTCTCCTGCTGGCAGCACTGGGGAGCCAGGGCTGTGAACTCCAAGAGGCAGGCAGCCCTGGGGTTGGAAGGGCTCGATCTTGGTCCTCCCAGGGACAGGCAAACGCAGGGGCTGCCTCTGTCCTCCACTTCCCATGCCCGGCCTGGGGTGGTTGCCAAACAGTACCCTCCCCATTAGTAGGTCAAATGGTCTGGGACGTGCTGATGGCAGGAGGGCCACGGGGAGAGAAGAGGGAGAAATAAAAAGAAAAGCAAGAGAGATGGAAAGAGCCCTCAGGAAGTGGCAGTTCTGGATGCCAAAAGGCAACAAGGTGCTTTCATCTCCAGGCGAAAGAACACCACCTAATTCTGAATGTTCACAGAGCTTTGCAAACTGAAAAACAATCTGGGAATGTGGAAAGGCTGTGCTCTCTCTCTCTCAGCTGTGACTGCGACTGCTTCTTTTACTAAAGGCGTAGTTTTGGGCGAGATTAACTTTGCTGAGCCACGATTTCACAATTTCTCCCTTTGAAAGACAGAATAATCATATATACCAGTAGAAGATGGATTGCATTGGCGTAAACAAGATAGAAGCTTATTATCTTCTCATGTAAAGAAAATCGAGAGATAGGTGTTCCGAGTTGCTGTGACAGCTCCACAGTCATTGGAGACTCCATCCAGGCTCTTTCAATTTTTGTGTTTCTCCATCCTTGCCACATGGCTTTCAGCTTCAAGTACAGCTTATAGTCCACGATGGCTGCCAGAGTGCCAGCCACCATGTCTAAAGATTAAAGGTGCTTTACCTGAATTCTAGGTAGGAATTAGAAGGAAAGGGGATGGGCACAAGGGCATACTCTTAGCTGAGTCAGCCCCCGTAAGGAATTTTCCTGGGACTGCATCGTACTCTGCGGCAACTCTAGCCTACTTCTCACTGAGCAACCCTAGCTGTAAGGAAGGCTGGGAAATGCCTTTTAGTTTTGCACGATGCCGCCTGGAATAAAACGAGTCTGTCAGAAACAAAGTAGATGAGGATAGATATTGGGTAGGTAGTCTCTGCTGCAAAACCTCAGAGAGTTGTTGAAGAATTATAGGAAATAATGCCTGCCAAAACGCACTTTGTCAACTCAAAAGGGCTTTGCAGCTGTTCTTGTTCCCCACCCGCCACGACAATCCCATAAAGTGAAAACTGAGGTGCAGAGAGGCACACAAGGTCAACAGCCGGTAAACAGCAGAGCTGGGATTCCAGCGTACTCCCGTCTATGTCTTTCCTGTCTTCCAGTAGCAGAGATAAAGAGTGGATAAAAATAAAGGCTTTTCTTAGGAGGTTTGTTGCAAGCCTGTTAGGGGGATGTTGCCATCAAATGCACGTGGCCAGCGACTGCCCAGCCTGCTGAGTCTAGAGACTGGGGCCTGGTGGGGGCGGGGGGGCGGATTCTCTTGGGAGCTGAGAGCTCAAACTGCCGCCCGCTGAGCGTGGAGCACGGGCGGCCCCCGGTTATTTTCAGCCTGTGGGCTCTGGTCATGCCGTCTTCTTTGCGATTATGGATGCTTTTAATTTTGCCTTTTACCAAGGGCCTTGGGACCCAAGGCCTTCAGGCACAAGTGCCTATAAATTGCATCTTATTACATTATTAATTACCGTGTTATCAGGAGTCGAATAACTGACTAATGCTTCGGCAAGCGATGCTGTGAAGTAGAAATCTTTCCTACAGCCTTCCTCCCTAGCCCTCCCCAGCTCACAGAGACAAGCCAGGGGTCCTATGCCCAAACGTGTTCGAACTCTTTAAAAGAAGAATTGCCTGTGACCACGGGGAGGCGGCTGTCCTGAGGGTCTAGGAAGCACTGATGCGTCATAAGGCAGACATTAACCCACTGAAAACAAGAGGATGGAAACATACTGCCGTGTCTGAAATCCAAGATGAGGTGGGGCGGCACCAGGAGGGGTGAACTAGCCTAACGTCTGGACGTGGCTAGCCCAGGAGACAGGAAGTGAGAGGATGGGGGTTAGTTTTATGGGGACTAATGTGCGCCCTTGGAAGAGCTGCTGCTAGAACTTTAACGGTCTGGGAGTGTCCAGGCAAGAGGAAGCAAGCATTTGGTGCTAAAATACAGGATTTGCCTGGAGTAGGGGCAGAAAGTACTTTGCATTTCCGGAGATACCCTAGAGTGCGTCCTGCTGGTCTTTAGAATGAAAGCTGGCGGTCCATGGAGGGATGTCAGACAGGGCTGGGCTGGGCCAACCGGGAGTCAGCAATGCTGCGTACCTGCCCTTTGCTAGGAGTCTGTGGCCTGTTCCCCAAAACTTCTCCGTCCTGCCTTCCAAATCACTGCCTCAGGGATAGCACGTGAAGTAGCTTGATCCAGAAAAGGAGCGTGAGAATGAGGCGGCAGTCTGGGGACCTGCCCTGCAGAAGGGAACCCTCCTTGCTTCCTGGTTGCCCCAGTGGATGGAACCTCTAGCCGGTGCAGGGACCCTCTGGTTTGAGGCCATCCTAGAAAATTTCTCATGGGCTTTTATGATATTCCAGGATAATGGAATTTTAGGAGTGGTCGATTTTTTTAAGGACCTTGAGCAGCTGTTGACAGGTGGTAGAAGCCCCTACCCCTTCCCCCACCATCTTTCTGGGTGGTGAGACCTGCTGAGTCAGCGAGAGTCCTGGAGGGCTGTTCACCTGGTGCGGGAACTCTTGGCGTCTTCCCTGCTGTGAGGATTAGCGAACGTTCCTCAAACCCTTTGCGCGGTGCCTGACACAGAGTAGCTGCTGGCAGACGATAGCTGTCTGGGAACCCTGTGGACGAGGGCACAGCTGGGAGGGCAGGTGGAGGCCGGCAACGGCCCCCAGAGGAGGGTTCTGATGTCTAAGACGGTGGCTCCCGGGACCAGGGCTCTCACTCACAGGGAAGGGCCGGCTCCCCCGTCTTTCCAGCTTGGGATTCCAGCCTCCAGCAGGCTTCAGAGGGAGGCAACATGTTGAAAAGGCTTTGGATTGGGTCAAATCCAGGTTTACGCCACAAGCTAGTTAGATATTCTTGGGCAAGTCGCTTAACTTCCCTGAGCCTTAGTCACCTTATCTATAAAACGGGATCCCTCGTACCTCCCTCCAGGAGGCCAGCTGTCCCCGAAACCCACCCGGCCGGGCCTGGATGGTGCCAGTGGTCAGGAAGCCTGAGCTCGCACACACGGCCCCACAGTTCCGCGAAGTTTGCTCCCACAGCCTCAGCCAGAGAAAAGGACAAGGCAGGGGCAGCCGAGATATTTCCCTTCCCTGGGTGAGGATGGGCATGCAGGAAAACTGCCAAGACAATGCACCTTCTGTGGGTTTCTCACCCTGATTCCAAGAACCACAGCTATCATCATGAGACGTGACCTCCCAGCTTCACAGCCTGTGTTAGGGAAAGAGGCAGGAAACTCAGTCCAGAGAAAGACGGGCTGGTGAGGAGCCAGAGGCCTAGAGAGGGTGAGAACTTAGGTTTCTCATAACCGACACCCAATACAAATTCAGACTCAGCCTGTTGCTGGTTCAGCCTTTCTCCGTCATGTATGTGTGCAAGTGAATACCTACATAGATGCCATCTAAAACAAGCGAAACACACACTTTCAAAATTGTTTAAAACTTGCGCTCGAAGTTGATGGGAAGCAGGAAGCTTTATGTGCGGAGTGAAGACGTGGGCATCTCCCTGGTGCATTTTACTGTGGGCAGAATCCCCACCTGCCCAACTGCTGCGAGTTACCAAATGGCAAACAGAAAGCCCTTTGCACAGTGCCTGATGCAGAGTAGCCGATTAGCAGATGTCAACTGTATCTTACTCCATTGGGACCCCTCCCAAACCTACCCACATGCAACCATGCACTGCCCAGCTCCAGAAGACGTCATTCCCGTTGACTGTGACGTGCACGGCCCCTCCTGGATTCGGGCAGTGCACATCCTGCACCACCGTGAAGGGCTTGCCCATTACTCGGAGCAGACACACACCACCCCAGGGCATTTTTTCTGACTTTGACTCTCTACTGTCTTTTCATTTTCTTTTCCCCAGCTTGAAGTTACCCCATTGATGGAGAGCCTAGGTGGCAAGGAAGCCCTTCCCTCCAGCCAGGAAGGCAGTGGGGCAAAACTGAGAGCAGTCTGCTTCCTTCCCTCCCTTGCTCAAGTTTTACCTGAATCTTTGGTGTCTTATCATTTTGGGGGGCCCCTGGCTAATTTTTGACACAATGTGTGCTACCTGCTTTGCCCCTGGCCCCAGGCCTGGTTGGGCTAAAGTGGACAACAGGTAGAGAAAAGGATGTTGGGGAAATTGCTGGGATTTATACTCTCAGCAAAGCTTGGGCAGGAAATGTCGGAGGCTGCTGCTGCTATTTCCATTTAAGTGTTGTTGAATCTCAATCCCCAAGTCATTTATCGGACGAGCCCGTAAGGCAGGGATAGAGCCCGGCTCTCAAGGCCTCTCCAGCTCCCAGTGCACTAATGACACTTGACAGACACCAAATCCTTGCAATTTCCAAACAAAACCTTGCTGCTCCGATCCCAGGGCTCCCGGGAAACCCTGCACCGCTTCCCAGGCTTTGCTCAGCTGGTCCTCACTGATTGCCAGCAATGCTCGGCTGAACTCGTCCTGCCCCCAGCCCCCTTAACCCTTCCCTGCCTGCTGGGGAGACCGAGGCAGGCTCCCAGAGCCCTCCAGGAAGCCGGCCGGGCAGTGCAGCAGGGCCTGGTCTATGCTGCTTAAAATCACATCACCTGTTTGGTGAGAGCTTTATCCAGTTGCTCAGATGATGCCAGTGAGTGGCAGGGCTGGCACGTACAGATCCTCATTTTAATTTCACAGAGTCCCTGGGCTTCAAATGTCGCCTGCCAAATGTCAGAAACTGGCAGCGTTTCACTCAAGAGTGTTTTACACAAGACACAAGATGAAACAGATTCACAACCAAATTCGAATCCTTTTTACTCCGTTTCAGTTCTCTTTCTTAAAACATAATTTTTGGGTTTTTGAAAATTGTGTAATTATTATTATTCTAATTATGGAATAATTCAGTCATGCTGAAAGAAATAACAAATAAGATAATGAACAACTGTGTATCTACCCCCAAGTTAAAAAATGAAATATTCCCAAGTGTGTCGAAAACCATGAGCCTAAGCCCATCCCATTTCCTTTCTTCTACCTCAAATGCAACCACATCTTCGATGTGGTCTTTACTATCTTCGTGTGTCTTTATCCTTCACACTATTTTTTAAACTCTTTATCTTGAGATAATCGTAGATTCACATGCAGCTGTGAAAAATAACTGAGAGAGCCCATATGCCTGTCACCCAGTTTCATCCAGTGGTAACGTCTTGCAAAACTCTAATGCAATATCACAACAGAAAACTGGCATGGATACAACCTGCTAACCTTATTCAGATGTCACCAGATCTTACACGCACTTGTGTGTGTGTATTTAGTTCTATGCAATTTTATCTCATGTAGGTTCACGTGGCCACCAGCACGGCCAAGATACAGAACAGCCCAGCGCAAGGACCCTTTACAGCCACTCCCACCTTCTGTTCTCTTCCCTTCCGCAGCCCCTGGCAACCACTAACCTGGTCTCCATATCTATAATTTTGCCATTCCAAGTTATACAATGGAATTACAATATATAATCTTTTGAGATTGGCTTTTTTCACTTAGCATAATAGTCTTGAGGTCCGTCTAAATTGTTGTATCAATAAATAGTTTGCTCTTTTTTATTGCTCAGTAGTATTTCACTGCCTGAATGTACCACAGTGTTTTAACCATTTGCCTGTTGAAGGATATTTGGGTTGTTTCCAGTTTGGGGCTATTACAAATAAAGCTACTACAAACATTTGTGTAGAGGTTTTGCGTGGACGTAAGATTTCATTCCTCTGTTACGAATGGCCAAGATTGCAATTGCTGGGTTATGTGGTAAGCACAGACTATTTTCTTCTAAACATGGTACAGATTTACCTCTATTAGACATAAAATGATATCATACTATGGGTGTATTCTTCTACGACTCACCTCTCTCTCTCTCAATATATGTTCCCTCCATCTCATCTACACTGATACACATAGCTATAGTTTACTTGACTGTTACATAGCACTCCATTGTATGAATGTACTGTAATTTATCCATTCTAATTCTGATTCTGAAAGGCATAAAATCTTTACAAGTTGTGTAAGTAAGGAAGTAATTTATATGTCTGGTTTTAGAATGGGATAATATGAAATAAGCCTTAACTAGTCTAAAAGACAAGACTTGGTGGTTTAGTCTTGGTTCTGCCCACTAGGTTACCTTGTTGAAGTCACTTAACATTTCTGAGCTCAACTTTCTCATCTGTAAAATGAGAATCTTGATAATAATAATTAATAATAAAAATACTTGCCTTAATACTTGAAAGAATTAAATGACAATATAGTACGTAAACTAAACTAAAACATGCTGAATGAATGGCAATTACATTTGTTAGTTAACAATTATAATTAAATACCCATTTTCACCAGTGGAAACAACAAGCAAACTACACATTCTGGATTTTTCACAGAAAATTCAATTTCAAATAATCTCCCCCCATTGTCCCCCAAAAATTGCCTTGTCATACATGTCTGCTTTGGGGATCAGAAAATACCATCAGCACATAAGGTCAGGGTAACCGTGGAGGTGCTAGTTCTGACCTCTCTTTCAGGAGGAAATTGTTACACTGTTTTACAGATGAGGAAACTGAGGCTCAGGTGTTGAGTACCGGCCCAGGACACACAAGAGCCATACTCCACTGCCCTCAGTCTGGACCCACTGACCACGTTCCTCCAACTTCCTGGAGGATGCCAGGGCCTTGGGCAACCCTGGGCTGCCCACGCTCGGTGTCTGGCTGAGGCTGTGGAGGGGTGGGTCCCGGTCCTGCTCCTTGGCGCAAGAGATTCTTCCGGTGCCCCGCTCCCCTGAGAACCCCCCACCTGCAGTCTCCAGAGACCACCCCCATCCAAGACAGGCCCGTGAGGGGGACGGACCGGACCAGCCGGGTGAGTGGGGACCTCAAGCGCAGCAACCACTGAGGGGAGCAGGACAGGCAGGGGAGGCTGTGTTAGACAATAGTCTTTAAACACACATCGCATTGCGGATCGCTGGGCTGAGCGACAACCACAGGGTGACAGGACAACAGTCTCCAAATATTTAAAACGTGTGAGTCCTCAAGGGGGAGAGTTTTTTGTAGCCTGGAACAGGGTCGTGGAGGGAGCAGAGGCTGGTGGGAAGCGACGGCGCGGAGCCTAGCGGGCAGGTGCCTGGAGTCAGGCTGGCCACTGTCACTGGCCTCGCCTCGGCTTCTTCCCCTTGTAAAGCGAGGGGTTGGATGGGATCCTGGATGTCCTCTAAGATGCTAACGTCCAACCCAACTCGAGAGTACTCTTTGGGGGACAGCAAGACACTGCCAGTGCCTCGGGGGAGGCAGAGACAAGAACAGTCCCCTGGGGAGCTCCCTTGCTGCGAGGGGACCAGGCATTGGGTGTCACAGCCATGAGATTTGGTGTCCTGCCGTGTTCTGGCTTCTCTGAGGGGCCACAGTCCCACTAACAGTCACTCCAGCACGGGCAAGGTCCAGGGAGGCAGGGCGGGGCGGCAGAGGGCCTTGGGGAAGAATCCCCCCCTGGTTCTGGAAGGGGCGTTGCCTGAAGCCCTGTTTCCCAACGTGTGACCCACAGAGCCACAGGCCTGGGCCCCACCCAGACATCTGTGCAGAGAAGCCCCGAGCAGAGGGTCAGAAACCGACCTTCCCAAAAAGCACCCAAGTGACTCTCATAGGCCCTCAAGTTTGGGAGACTGCGGGTCGCTGAAAGACCCCCAGAGAGGGAAAAAGCCAAATTCATCACCTGAGAGTCACTGGACCTTCCAGAGCCTGAGTTTCCTGTCTGAAGCGAGCCTCAAGGAATCTGGAACCTTCTCCTCTCAGGCTGCTGGACCCCCACCTGCTGGTGGTCACCTCTGCAGGCTCTTTCTCAGGACACAGGATCAAAGGACCTGGAGTGCTTTGTGGTCCTGACCTGATCTGTTTTCCTCGAAGTGCCATAGGTGGGGTGGCCCCTCCGCACAGGAGAGGCTGCAGCCGTGGGGGGAGGGGAGGAGGACATAAACCCACCCCTGAGACACCCGTCCTTCAGCAGTCACCACCCCAGCAGCTCTTCCTGGGGCCTGGCCCAAACCCCTTCTGTCTGCACGAGGGGGACAGTGCAGCCAGGGGTCCCTTTCTAAACAGTTTCTGACGGACACTGTCTAACTCTGAACTCATCGCCATTCCTGCAAAAGTAAAGAAGAGCTCCCGCCCCACCCCCGCCCCTGTCCAGGCGTCCTCGTCCCCATCCCAGACCCAGGCAGGCTCTGGGCCATCGTGCCAGCCCTGCTGTCCCCAACCCCCTGACACACACACACACACACACACACACACACACACACACCAAAGTGCTTCCACATGTATCCCAGGCCCACAACCCCTCATCCCAAGCCCACGGGGCCCGGTGCGTTTCAGAATCCGGAAGGTTCAGATGTGAGGACTGTGGCATGTGTTTGTCCCCTCTGGCACGTCCCATTCTAGTGAGGCCTGGGCAACTCCTTGCAATCAGGCACGTTAGTACCTCTGCAGGGAGAGGCATGAATATTCACACCAAGCGGGATAAATAAAAGACTATAAGTAGCCTCAGCTCAGGGCAGGCTTTGACTCTGAATGAGTTACATAAAGACTGTTTTCTGGCTTTGCATTTTAGACCTGCGGATAAGAGTCAGGGCCTGACTGCAGTTGGTCCTGGCCTCACCTTGTCCCTGGGCTGTTACCCATTCGCGTCGCGGTGGACACCTCCCTCCAGCCCACCAGTCCACAGATGGCTGCAGTCTCTCCTGGACTCCTGTCGTCACGGCCCCAACGCCTTCCAGACTGCCCTGGAGAACCCCAAGTTCCTCCCATGCGCCTGTCTGGGCCTCCTGGACCCATCTACAGACCCTTCATTTCACGGGCCCCTTGGGCACAAAGCCAGACAATATCCTTCCTCTGTCGCATGGGGTTTATGTCAGTGGCGGGTGGGATGTAGCCGGCTGTCGGTTGAGATGGAGGAATTGCTCAAGGAGACTGAGGAAGATCCTTTGCACACTCGGCGGGTGGGGCGGGACGGATCCGTCTCAAGCACTCACCCCTGGCTGCTTCCTGCGGGGGCGGGGGACAAGTGTGCATCCTACCCCCTCAGCGCAAGGCCCGAGGGCAGACGCTGAAGAAACAGTGTCACCAGGATGCCCTGAGTCACAGGAGCACAGGCCAGACGACTTTGGGGCCCAGGACACAATGTGCAACCAGAATGGTGACCAGGGCAGAGCCGAGCTTTTATGCAAATTGCAAGAAGGTTTTCCTCCAGGCAGGCGCGATGAGAAGGCTGGGAGCTCCGCCCAAGGTTCATCCCTTCTCCCTCCTCCCCGGGCTCCGCACCGCGGGCGGGTCACAGACCCATAATGTTACACTGCGGCCCCACGGGCACCTTGCCCAACTTCCACATGGGACACTGTGGGGCTTGGGGGAGGGAGGGCTGCATGCTCAGCCCATTGGAGTTGGCAGTTCCTGGAGCACCTGTCACCGGCAGTAGGGAAGCCCACCCTCAAATGTCTTGAAGGCAGCCAACACTGGGATTTTGAGGACTGATGGCGAGTCTCCCCGGAAGCAATGGCAAGTGTATTTTCCAGGTGAGTGGCAGCACCCAGATTACTGAATGTTGAACCGTTACCCCCTTAATACCCACAGACTGGGGGATTAGGGTTGAAAGGCCCCTTGGGACCTTCGGTAGTTGGAGCCAACCCTCAGCCTGGATCTCCAGAATGGGGTGCCCTGTGGAGGGGGAGGATTGAGGCTGTTTGGAGGGAGGCCGCTGTCCCTGCCTGGAGCAGGTCAGGGATTCGGGAGGGAGGGCCTCATCTGGCAGCCCTGGGGGGCGCCTCCTACCTCCCGGGTTCCGTGATGCCTTTCCGAGCCCCGGGACCCCAGGCACACCAAGGAAGTGCGGTGGGCACAGGCGCGGAGCGAAGACAAGGGGAAGATCATTAAGCCAAAAAAGATGACAAATAGAGACAAACGGAGAGGACGACTGCGAGAGCGCTCGCTTCGGCTCCCCCCCCTCCCCACTTTCCCTAGAAGACCAAATTATGACCTGGAACCACTGGATACATATTTTATTATGTGGATAATTTGAAGGATTAGAGTGAGACAAAGAATTCATAAGCTGTAGTCACATTAGAAGACAAATTGTTTCCATTAATCTCCGAAGATGGGAGGGAAGGAGAGAAATGAGAAAGCGTACCTACGTGAGCAGGAGAAAGGCAGGGGAGAACAGCGTAGCTGGGAAGGCCTAGGAGACAGCTTGCTCTCTCTCCTCCCTGCCCCCTGCAGGGCCCCCACCCCCGAAACCGGCTGAGGCTCTGCTCCAAATCAGGCTGATTTGCATTGCAGATTTATCTCAGCTGCTGTTTGCTTCTATTGCCAACCAGAGATGGTTTAAATAACATGTATTGTTCTGCGTGATTCCTTATGCAAATGTTTCTGCCCTGTTTGTTATTCCTGAATAATTTCCAAGGCCTGCTGTCTGGGCAGAAGCAGCAGCTCATCTCCCAGCTGTGCCGGGAGTCACCTGCCGGAGGTAGGGGCACGGCAGCAGGGCTTTAATGGCCCCGGCCCCGTTCAGGAAGGCCAGAATGGTGTCTCAGGGAGCCGGGTCTGCAATCCCCCTACCCCAGCCCGGCTGGATCCTAAGATGACAGATGCCATAGTGGGAAGGACTTGCAAGCATCCAGACTAATAGCCAGATTTTATAGTAGAGGGAACTGAGGCCCAGAGGGGATCGCGCCCACTGTGGCTGGGTCCCTGTTTCTCCACTGAGTGCTGGTGGCATGGAGTCTCTGCAGAAGCAGACTGCGAAACCAGCACTGGCCTACCGTGCACGGATGCATGCAACGAATGGCCTCAGATGTAATGGCTGAATTGTGGGGCGATGCCCTGAGCACCCACTTTTTGCCAAGAATGGGCTTAGAAAGTAGGAAACACTCAGGCCCTGCTCTTGAGAAGCTAATCCTTCCTTCAGGGCTGAAGCAAGAAGAAGCAAAACACCACTTCAATGCCTGCCTCCGCCCCACCCCCCCGTCACTGCCACTGGCCCGCACATCCTGGGCCTTCCTCAGTATCCTAACACTAGAGCACGCTACTCTGCATCCTCAACACGTCCCTGAGGTCACCCCCACCTAACGAATCAGGGCCAGCATCTGGCCGGTCAGATTGCACATGTACAGCCCTATCAAGCACCATTCCGTGTGCTATCATTCACTCATTCACTCACTCATTTGTACAATTTATTCATTCACCAAATGTGTTGTCCTCCAATGACCATTGCTGAATGGGGTAGTGTTTAGATGTGTAGGCCCTGAACTCCAACAAACCTGGGATGGAATCCCCACTCTACTTTCTGTGTGATGTTGGGCAGCTTTAAACTCCCTAAGCCTCAGTTTCCTCACCTGTAAAATGGACCCAGTCTCATTCCTCTCCGTGTCCCCAGTGCCTGGTGGGGTTCAGTACTCAGTGTTTCCACAGAAGTTTGCTGATGTGGACAGAGATGATGGTGGTCTTCCCACGGTGTCGAGCGCAGGCAATGCTCATCAGACTAACCCGACTTGGCCCTCCTGGACTCACCGTTCTCTGCCACCTCTACTGTGTCACTGAGCAGATTAGGATCCCAAGGAGGTTGGGGCCACTGGACATTTTACACAGGAGGTTAAACCACTAAACGGACCTCCCTGGTGCGTCAGGGCAGGTGGGCTGTGATGAGCATCACTGGCCTCAGAGATCAGATTCTTGTCAAGGTGGGGGTGAGGGGGAATCTCTCCCTTTCCCCCAAAAGTTTGGTGAAAGATAGACTCACAGTTAAGACACATTAATAAGAAAAAGAGGTTTATTTACTGTACGCACAGTGAGAACCACAGAGTGATTACCCAATATCCCAGTGAGGCCCAGAAATTTATATACCCTCCTTTCAGAGGGCAGGGAAAGATGAGGAATACAGGTAATTCTGTTTAGGGCAATAAATGGTTGCCAGGGAGGATGGATGGATGGGGGAAATAGACTGACTTGTAAGTTAACCTGAGAGACAGGTATTGCGCCAGACCCGGCTGCGTCCTTGGTCTTCTTTCCTACAATATATCGAGATAACAGGAAGGGGAAGGGAAGTTAATTGTTCTTTTTGATGGGGCAGTGTGATTTATGCAGATAGAGGGAAAGCCCCTTCTAAGGTGCATTGATCTCTAGGGGCCTTTAATTCAAAATACTCTTTATACCAAGGAGTCACATTTTGGGGTGAAATTTCCTGAGCTCTGTCATCAACCTGAAATAATCAAAAGGATCAGAATCCAGTTTAAAAGACTATTGAAGCACAAAGCTAAGAATAGCCATCCTGGTAACGCAGACTCCAAAGGAATGGGGCGAGTTCTCTGAAGCTGAGACATTAAAGTCTTGCTTATATAGGCAGAAAACAGAGAAATTAGACAGGATCACAACATTTTCCACTCAAGGCTGGTTTGTGGATTATAGCAATCTGATCAGTTACAGCTTGCTTTCTTTTCCCTTTCCAACGTAAACGAGTATATGTAACATTCCATCTTAGAGGACATGATAGTCATGAGGTCTTCATGCAGGAGAAGTAAGAGGGAAGTTAATCTAGAATGAGGGGCGTCGGTGAGGAGGGAGTTGGTCTTCTCTGGGGCCCTTTCGTCTTTTACAACATTTTACAAAACACGGCAGGTAACGAAAAGGCTAATCTATAGTCAGAGGAACAAAGGTCACGGCTGCCTGTCACATGACTATGGTCCCATAATCACGTTTCCTTTAAGGCTCAAAATAACGTGAAGTTCCAACAGCTCTGCTTTTGAATCACTTATTTTCACACTCTCCACGTGTGGGCCCTGGACCGCCTGCACTTGTTAGAGATGCAGTTTCCAGGGCCCTCCACAAACCTCCCAGCCCAGGAGCAGGGGAAAGAACAGGGACTCCTGTCCCTCAGTCCCTTTGTCCGGGAGGTGGAGCGAGGAGTGCTTGCTGGGGTAGTCGTGAGGACTGAGTGAGTCGATACTGCAAAGCTCTTAGCACCGGCCGTGGCATAGCAAGCAGCACGGGTGTTAAGTCTTGTTTTTGGCAGGACCTCCAGGGCAAGGTCCAAAAATGTTTACCAAGCACCCTAGTCAATTGTGACTTATACTACGGTTTGGGAACCACTGCTCCAGACCGTAAGGTTCGTAGAGCGCCTCACGCCCTGCCCCTCCTCCTTCGGTTGCAGGGCAAAACCTCCCGAAGCTGGGCTGACCCCTAGCAACCCTGTCTTGCTCCCCTGGGACCACGGGGAGAGCCGGGTGGCAGGGTCTGCCCCTTGCTCTGCTGGGGGAGATGCAAACCTCTGCACTCTCTCCTACCACCTGTTCCCTTCCCCGAATCACAGCAAATGCATGACTGAGGTGGTCCCGGTGGTGTCATTTGAGGACAGGGACAAGAAACTCCCCACGAAGGGAAATAGAGCCAACTGCTAAATCTGCTTCCTAATGTGGAGTTTGACTGTGACCCTGCGCACGAGCCCGACAGTCAAATTCGTTTCCCCAGCGAAGAGCACAGGGCACGCAGGGAGTTGAAGGTCGCAAGCCAGGGCCAGGTCGAGAGACTCTTTCTCAGCGACAAAGGGGCCCCAGTAAAGTAAGTGGCTTTTAAGAATGATCCTAATAATGAAGGCACAATACCTAGTACCTTTCTCCAGAGACCCTCCTCTGCACATCCTTGAGGACTAGGTAGGGCAGCGGGCGAGGGGCGGGTGCCTGTGAGCCCCGGAGCAGCAGAATCACAGAGCGTGACCCTGCTGTCCTCCCCCGACACCCCGGTGGATTGCCCAGCGCTCGCTCGGAACAGACACGGTTCACCTCAGCACGTTTTCCTGAGTGCCTCTGCCTTACCCACCCTGCGGGCAGGTAGGAGTGAGGGTGGGAGGGGCAGAGGCATGGTCTGGGCCTCAGGGATCACTAGTTTCCTGCAGACCTGAGATTTTCACACAGGAAACAAAGAGAAGGAACAAGAAAGTGTTACAGTGGGTGGAAGGAAGGAGCGTGAGTTTGGACTGTTTATAGCAAGACCTGCTGTAATCCTGTGGCTTAATCTTCGTGAGCCTCAGTTTCCTTGTTTACAAAATGAGAGTGATTATAACCTCCCCCCCGCCCCCCCGTGCTGCTCTGAGTGTTAATTGAGAGACTGCGCATAAACGCAGCAGCCCCAGTGGCTCCCACCTTCCCCTGCCGCCTGCTTCTCCTGGAAGGCCAGATGCCTCCTGCCAACCCTCTGACCTTTGGGTAGCTTCGCAGGGGTCTTCATTTAGATCCCGGCCTGAGCTGGCGGACAGATCGCTGCAGCACTCACATCCTGTAATGCCAAGCCTGCAGCCTAGCAGACGTAATATGTTAGCAAGAAAAGGGTTTTAAAACTATGGTTGGTTAATTTGTATATTTCCCAGCTTGAATTTGTTTTTAATGAGCCTTGGTCATTTTTTCAAGGGTAATGGAGACTATCCTAGTGTTCTAGGAGTTACTGCTCCAGTGATGTCATTTAAACCTTTGGAATACACATGCCCCCATACAACTGCAAATAGCCCCATTTGGCACTGTCTCCCGACGGCGCAGCATCTGGGAAACACACTGGGTTTTGCTTTCACCGCTTGCAGAAGAAGCGTGCACGTCCATCCTCTCCCTCACATTAGAGTAACACGGAGAGGCCATGTTCAGAGGGCGGTGAAAGGTCTGGAGATGATGTCACCTGAGGTCCTCCAGGTATAGCTTGGAGAAGGGGAGACCTGGAGGGGCCCTGATAGTTCTCTTTAAAGGCCCGAAGACTGCCATGGGCCAAGTCCAGCAGCAGGACTCACTGCAGGGCGGCTACCAGAGGTGTATTTCTGCTCAAAGAAAGGAAGGATTTTCTAATGCTTACAGCTGTGTCATCAAGGAATGGGTCACCTTGAGAGGTAGGGAACCAAGCAGAGGGTGGATACAGTGCGGAAGGTGGAGGAGGAATTCCAGAGCTGGCTAGGAGGTTGGACTGTGTACTCTCAAGTTCACTGACTTTGTAGTTCCAGAACGTGGAGAGCACACAACACGTGCTGTGGTAGGTTGAGACAGAAACGAGGTTTCCAGAAGTAGGGGCTTCAGACAGGCCCTTAAGGAAGAGCTGTTAGAAAGGACAGGTGAGGACGTTCTCGGCGGGGTGCTGCAGACGACAGGCTCCCTTTCCCATGGGCTGGTCCTGCCATGCTGGCCTCCTGCTCCTGCCTTCCCAGGAAAAGTGCCAAGACCTGCCCACCAACGCCTGGAGGTCGGGTTGCCAAGGCCTCAAGAGGAGCTCCCCAGAGCCGGAGAGGGGCAGGGCTCTGGCAGCCCGGGCCACCCAGTTCAAGTTCAGACACTGCGGCATGGGATGCGCCTACGAGCCTGAGCCGGAAGCAGTGTGTGCTCCGGGAGGGGGCGAATGGGTCACCTTGACCATCAAATCCCATTACCCGCCGCACACGCGGCGCTGTCGATGTGGAGCAGTCGATGGAAAAGCAGAGCAACACTAGAGCGAATCCAGTCACTGCGTCCAGATGCAGCCAGAGCCAGGAAGTCGATACGCGCGACAGGCACACCCCGTGGGACGTGGAGCAAGTGAATAGCTCCTCCCAGCCTGAGTTCCCTCCTCCGGGAACAGGGGAGGAAACACTTCTCTCCAAGGTTGCCGTGATGGTGAGGTAGGCTAGGATAACGTGCTGGATTTCCTGGGGTAGACGTGGTCACCAGCACATGACAGGTGCTCAGCAAATGTCCACGCATTCACTGTGTTTCCTCACTCAGCCCAGAGTGATGGATACGCGGCAGGAGATGGGCATTTCGTAAGGTATCTAAGAAGGGGCCCACCTTTGGGGTAAGAGGAGAATCTGTCACCCCCAGAAGCTGTGCCTGATTTGTAGAAATTGTTCTGATTTCAGGGCAAAAGGTGAGAGAGAACAGCAGTCACACACACTCTCACACACAAACACATACTTACACACACACCCACACTCACACACTCTAACACACACTCACACTCTCACACACACACTCTAGCTGCCCCATCAGAGTTTCTAGAAGCCTCTGCTCCAGGCCCGGACCTGCTGTCTGCGTGTTCTGGGTGGTCTCTGTCCCCTCTGAGCTGGGGTGAAGGGGGTGTCCTCGTGCCATTCCAGCCCTGTGGCCAGCGCCGGGGGGCCTGGGGGCCGTCCCAGCTTCCCGGAGTCCCAGAAGGCAGGGTCGGCGGCCGAGGGGGACAGGGAGGATGAGATGGGGGAGGAAGAGCAAGGAGGAGGGGGCGAGTGGTCCTCCCCGCTGCTGTCTCCCTCCCGTTCCCTCAGCCCCTCCCTCATCCTGCTCCTCCGCCACACACGCCACATGGGACCCCCCACGGGACTCCAGCTCCACGCACAAACGTGCGCAGCGCCCGGGCTGGGCCATGTGGGGCTGCAGAGCCAGAGTGGCCCGTGGCCGCAGAGCTCTGGGACCTCAGCAGGACCCGCCCTCCAGGCTGGGAACCGCCTCACTGCTAGGGCCTGGCGAGCCTCAGGAGAGGTACCGTGTCTGAACCCGCACGTGTGGCTGCTCAATAAAGGCGGCGATCCGTCGCAGTAGAACCAGCCTGAAGACAGCATGGGCCTAACATGTGCCGGGGAGCAGGCTGGGGGACCCCACTCCCGTCACTGACCGTTTCCCTGGGGAAGGTCTTCCAAGAGCCGACGCCTGACCCGCGAGAGAGCTGGGGCTGGGCTCTCCTGCAGGCAGGGGACTCCGCACACGCCACCATCCCTGTGACTGTCACGGACACCCAACCCCCTTCCCCTGGCAACTGCGGGGTCTGTTTGTGACTTGGCATCGGCAGACCTGGCCACTCTCGGGAGGGTGGATGGTTTGTTTTGAAGCCTAGTGTCACGTTGGAGAAATCACAGGCTTGTTCCTGAGCAGTTGCAAGTAGAATTAAATAGTCAGCAAGACTGCAGGGTTAAAAGTCAAGAAAGCAATTTTTTTTAAAAACCAGCCTCAATTCATTGTGTAATATTTCCTATTTACATTGAAGAAATGTCAATTCTTGGCTTTAGGCTTCACAAGAGACCAAGGATTTAAAGATTCTTATGAGACAGATATAAATCTTTGATAAGACAATAACCGCAGAGAGAGACATGCCGGAAATGTTAAGTCGGTTAGATTCGGTCACAGCTCTTTCCTTTTTCCCTGACTTGATTTATAAACATCTGGCTGCTCCGCGGGCTCGTGGAGGGAGACGCCCCCTCTTCTGTCTCAGAGTGGGGCTCACGTGTGTGACACAGGCACCTTGCGTGTGCACCTGTGAACACTTGTGTGTTCACAGGCGGAAAGAGCAATTAGGAATGTGCTGACTATTCTTTTATTTGTAATTTGATCCCCAAAGTTTAGATGTTCAGTGTGTGCTTGTCTCGGTGTCCGATGTGACTGCGGCTGTCCCTGAAGCCACCAGCAGGCTGCAAGTCCCCTGCCAGGGAAACCTGATGCTTGGCAGACCAGATGCCTGCAGAGGATCCCGCGGGATTCTGGGAATTGGGGCAAAAGTCTAGGCAGGAACAAGACATCAAAGTTCTGGTGGACTCGGGACTCCTTGTTGGTCTTGAATCATACATCAGATCTCCAGTTCCGGTAAGAGGTTGGAGGGGGACAGTCTAGCCAGAGAATCCCTCGGGAGCAGCGCACATTGCACGACAAGACAAGGGGACGGGCGAGGAGTCTAGCGGCGACGGGTCCAGGCAAAGCGCCGTCAGAAGGTCCGTGGGTAGAGGCAGGAAGGCCTGTCGTCTAACTCACAGCGAATTTAAGTGTTGTCGGTGGCTCGCTTCCCTGGCATAAACCGTCGGAGTTGTGAGGTTCAACCACCTTTATATTAACGACTTGTTAAAGACCATTAATGGGTGGGATTGAAGCCTGGCTTAAAAAGAGAACAAGCGATCAGTTAATGAACTTGTCTAGTGCAGATTCGAAAGAAATTCATGAATTTGCTTTTTCCTGGGTCGGCCGTTAGGCCTGACTGGGTCTTCAGGTGTGAAACAGAGAGAAGCCCCTGGTGGGACCTGCTTTCTGGGGTCCCCGGGCCTCGGAAGCCTGTGGGGCGGCGGAGCCGCACTCTCTGCGTCCGCGTGGCTTTGCTGGCTGGGGCTCGGGCCGCGCTGGCCGCTGCTCCAGACCCCTCCTCTCCTCTCGGCCTTTCCGACACCCCTCGGGACCCTGAGAGTCTCACGTGGGCTTGCGCAGCGCCTTCCCGTGCACTCCCACGCGTCCCTCCACTGCCGCCGTGCACGGAAGCCCCTGGAGGCTGGTGCTTACACGGCCGCCGCTGTGGCAATGGCCTTCGCCTTTGCAGATGCAATTGCCGCCTCCTCACAGAGGTCCCTGGGAACAGGGCAGCTTCTGCTTCCATGGCAGACTCCTTTCCATGCCCCCAGGTGTGGGCTGGGCCAGGGGACGGGGTCTAAAATAGTCTCCCCCTCCCCCCCATCCCCGCAGAAGCCCTCCGTCCGCCACCAGCCCCTCTCCGCCAAAGACCAGCTCTGTGGGGCTGCCCCACCGCGCCCCAGTCCACTCAGACACTTCTGTCGGATATGGCGCTGAGAGCGGGAAGAAACCTTGCCTCTCCCAGGCTGAAGCCAAGGCAAAGGCTTTGAAGGCCTGAAAGGGTCTATGGCCATAGGAAAAAAAGAGAGCCATGTGTCACCCATCTTCAGGGACCCAAGACACCCTGAGTACCTTCAGGACACCATCTTCAAGACCACCTTGATGCAAACCCAGTGTCTGCAGCCACGGGGCGGGCCATGAAGAAGCCTGAGGCCAACACCATGTGGGTGTTCATCGGGGAACAGGCACCAGGTTGGCCAAGTTCCGGGAAAGTGGGGAGACCTGCACCCCACCATGGTGGGGGTCCCACCCCCCCTGGGCCTGATGGAGAGAAGACGCGGGCAGCTAATCGCTCGCCCGTGCGGAAGAACAGGGGTGGGAGCCCTCGGGAAGGCTGCAGGGGGCCTGGCGATCCACAGCGCAGCCCTCACCCGTCTGTGCCTATGACGCGCCCCGTCTGTCAATAATCCCCTGCTATTGCCCCCTGGCTGAGCGCTCTGAGGTCGGCTTCCATGTGGCCAGAGAGAAGCAATGATTGTCTGTTCATTGGTTGGGAGGAAATGCCCAGTCACAAACATGCCGGGCGTGGTGGCGCATGCCTATAGTCCCAGCTGCTCGGGAGGCTGAGGTAGGAGGATCCCTTGAGCCCAGGAGTTTGAGGTTGCAGTGAGCCAGGCTGATGCCACCACACTCCAACTGGGGTGACAGAATGAAACTCTATCTCAAAAAAAACCCAAAAAAAGCAAACAAAAAAACATGCATCTGGGCCCCATCCAGGTCCGGCGGAGCCCTCCCTGGGCCCAGTCCCCGGCACTGGAGCTCCAGCACTGGTGGGTCTCAAGGCTGGGATTTGTCACAAGCAGGTGGTGCCGGGAAGTGCAGGGACCCATGCAGAGGACGCGGGCGGCCAAGCACACACCGGCAACCTGGATTCCTTCCTCGACTGGTGCACGGGGGTGCGGGCACCGCTGGGAGAGTCCAGCAACACAGGCTGATGAGACAAAGGGAGCCCATGCAGGTCTGGCCACGGGCTTGAGCCCTTCCTGGTGGGCCCAGGGGTCCTCGGCCAGGGACCTGCTGGCTGAGAGCTCTAATGACCGGTCTGATTCAGGGCTGTCGGGGCCTCGTGGCCTTTCCCTTGGGAAGGTTTTGCTGTCATCGCTAAAGGAAAATAGAACAGTGTGACCAAAACCAGCATCCATCGGGCCTGGGCCCGAGTCTCCACTCCGACGGCATCTTGCAGTGTAACCCTGCACAAGTGTCCAACCTGTCAGAGCCTTGATTCCCTCCTCTGTCAATTAAGAAGACTGTCCCACGTGAACTCTAAGGGTCTCTCCTACCCTAAAAATACTGTTTTCTGTTAGAAACAAAAGTAACCTCTTGCAGCATCTTCGTGAGCACTTATCTGTCATCTTTCTTTCCTTACTCTTCTCTTGCATGATCCGCTGAATTCCAGCCCTCTTGCCAGTTGCTCTTTCGTCCTGAGAAGACCTGCCCCTGAGCTGTCAGCCTGCCCCGTGTCCTCTGGACACCTGTTCTGGAAGATTGGTAGGCGCACAGGTGGCTCCCAAGTTTACCCAGGGAACGTCAGGGTCAGTCATTCTTTCCTCCCCCCCTTTTCTCGTGTAATCATCGTCTCAGTCAGTGTAAGCCGAGTTCAGCAGTGGTAACAAATGACCCCAAATCCCAGTGGCTTACAACAGCCAGGAGTTATTTCTTGCTCTATCCGTGGTTGGTTGGCAAAGCTCTGTTTCACACCCTCTTCATCCCACGACTAAGGTGGCCCCATCTGGTGGAGGACGAAGCAATGGCAGAACCATGCCATGGTCCCCGACTGTCTACCTGGACCGAGTCCACTCACTCCATGCCTGTTTCATTGGCCAAAGCAAGTCACACAGTCAAGCCTGCTGTCCGTGGGTCAGGAGGTATCGCCTTCCCCCAGGGAATATCTTGACAACGACACAATCTACCCCGTCCCAAAGCCTTGTTACCAGGATCTTTTAGTCTATACCCCACATTTTACAGGTGAAGGAACGAAAGCCCAGAGATGTGAGGCAATTTGCCTGAGGTCACACAGCAAATCAGTGGAAGAGGAGGGACTGGAGTCCCAGGGTGTTGGTGACCTTTCAGTTCAGATATGAGAGCAGGGTCCAGAGGAGACAGACCTGGATTGACTCCCAGCTCCGTAACTCTATACAAACTATTTCGACTCTGAGCCTTGGCTTTTCCTTCTGCGATATGGGGTAAGGGAAGTCTGGGGGGTCGGGTGAGGTTTTGTAAAGTATCTCACTCGGTGTCTGGCACAGAGGAACTTCCAAATACCTGTGTGTCCCTGCTCTTTCCCTTCCTGTCCCCTGCACCAAACTCCTTCGTTTCGATCCCCTCCTCTCTCTCTCTCTTTTTTTAAACCTGTCATTAGCCCATTGTGTTTTGCTATGAAAGAACACCTGAGCTAATTTATAAAGGAAAGAGGTCTCTTTGTCTCCCATTTCTGCAGACGGCGTGAGAAGCATGTTGCCAGCATCTGCATCTGGCGAGGCCTCAGACGGCTTCCTCTCGTGGCGGAGGCGAAAGGGAGCCAGGCTGTGCGGAGATCACGTGGGGAGAGAGGAAGGGGCGTCAGGCTCCTTTTAACGACCAAGAGGGTGAGAACGCATCACCCTCCCCCTGCAGGGAGAGCATCACTCTGTGCATGAGCAATCTACCCCTGTGACCCAAACACCCCCATTAGGCCCCGAATCCAAACCTGGAGATCAAATTCCAACCTGAGGTTTGGAGGGGACGCACCCAAACTACAGCATCGACCTTCGAGTCCACCTCCTTTTTGCCAAGAAGTTGGAAGAAAGAAAAATGTTAAAGATGAAAATAGCAGTGATCCTCTCGTGGCCCAGGCACAAGAGGCTGGCGGGGAAGCCTTGGGACCTGCTGACTCACCACCCGTTTACACCCATGATCTCCGCAAATTGCCATCGTGGCCCCGTGCGGTGATCACTGGCATTCCGATTATGCAGATGAGAAGACCGAGGCCCAGGGTGGGTAGGTACAAACTCGCCAGCCCTGGGGAACTGGGACTGCCCGAGTGCAGCTCGTGGGCTCTGCAGCTCTCTACCTGCCTCCACACCCGACGCTGGGCTCTCCCCACGTTTCCCTCCCTCTCCTTACACCCCTGACGCCACGTAATGAAAAGGACACCATCCAAGCCTCTGGGAGAGCCACGGCGGTCTCTGGGGGATGGTGGGATGGGACGGGCGGGATACGGGGGAAGAGGACAGGGATGTGATTTCAAGAACAATTGTCGCCAGTTCCGTTTGGCTTTGCCTTATGAAAATTCTGTTTTCAACATTCATGAAATGAAGGTCCAGGAAAGTGTGTTTAAGCAGAGTCATTTCCTGAGAGATCTGACAGCTAACATTTCAGGGATATATCGGGGATATGTATATATTCCTGACATCCCTCCCAAGGACAGCTCCGGAGCCTGTTTGGAATATGTTTTGATGATTAGATGAGGGGGGGCGGTGTGAGCAGGTTGCTGGCTGCTGTGTTTGTGTTTTCTTTTCTCTCTCTCTCTCTCTCCTCCCTTTGAAGGGCTGTTTTCTTTGTTCTGGGAGCCTGGCTCTACTTAGAACGTCTAATAATGGCACAGATGGTCCCAGTCTGTGGCCGCCTTACCTGAGGGAGACATCTGTCCCTGTCCCGACTTCCTGCACCCCTCTCCCAGGGCTGTCCTGTGAGGACTGTTTTGCAGCTGGTCTCTGCTGCCCTCCCGGAGCCCCCTCCCGGAGCCCCCTCCCATTCAGACGCAGCAGCTCAGCTCGCCCCGACAGAGGGGCAGACACCTCCGCTGCCTGCTCCGTCCGAGACAGGAACCCGTCCCTGGTCTCCTGAACCTCCAGCTGCAGCCCAGGGTGCAGGCCCGCCCCGCCTCGAGGGAGACCTGCAGCGCTCTGGGCGCTCATGGAGAGGGGGATGGGCCCTATTTCACCGATTTTCAGCTGACTGTGCTGGAAGGGGAAAGGTGTTTTTGTGGTAAAGAATGAGAGGGGAAGGCCTCAGGGTCTACGCAACAACAAGCTGGGCTTCCACTGCAGCCCACGCCCTCCCTGGGCCTGCGGTGTCTGCTTTCAGCCGTTGAGCAGGCGGGGCAGGGCTGAGTGGGGCCCAGTGAACCCCTCCACATTCTTCCGTAAATCAAGCATTTTCCAAAAGCCTGCTGTGTTCCAGACACAGACAACATTCTTACACATTACGAAGGAGTAGAAGAGTTACAGGGGGGGAAAGCAATATGTTACGTAATATATTGGAAGTTTTAGGCTTTCCGAAGGCAAATAAAGCAGACAGAGGGGATAGGGAGTCCTGGAACGAGGGGCGGTGGTGAAGGAGGTGAAAACACAAGCCGTGCCGGTATCTGGGGGCAGAACAATCCAGAAAGAGTGAACAGCAAGTGCAAAGGCCCTGAGGCAGGCAGGTACTGCCCGAGTGAGGGCAGCAAGGGCCAGTGTGCCTGAAGCTGAGTGTGGGGAAGGGCACGTGCCAGGAGGGGGGTTTGGAGGGGGGTGAGAGGCCAGGCTCCGCAGGCCTGTGACTGGGGGATCTGAGTGTAGCGGGGCCATTGGCTTGTTTAAGGGGGCTGTGCTCTGACGTATGTTTTAGACGGTGAAAAGGTCACTCTGGCTGCCGAGTGGAGTCTCAACCGTACAGAGGCCAGGGTGGGGCACTCGTCAGGAGGCTGCTCTGGAAACCCAGGGGAGAGCGGGTGGCAGCGCAGACCACAGTGAGTGGCACTTGGATTCCGGATGTATTTTGGAAGTAGGAGCCGATAGGGTTTGCTGGCGGCTCAGATACGGGGGTGAGATCGGAAAGCAGAGTGAACCGTGTTCTGCGGATTTGGCCTTAGCAGCCAGAAGCCACAGCAAGTTTGGAGGGGATAGCAGGAGTTCAGTTCTAAGTACACTAAGTTCAAGATGGTACCTTAAGTTTAAGGTGCCTGTTAGACGTCCAAGTGGAGACAGCTGCGGGGGGGTGGGGGAGAGGTCAGGGCCGGACTCGGACCTGGGGGAGTGGCGGGTGTGGTGACCGTCCTTCACGAGCTGGGCACCAAGGCCTTACGGTCTCCATTCATGATGCTTTTCCCATCCGTCATCTCATCTGGGCTCCAGCTGGCCTGTTGAGTTCGGTGGAAACAGGCTCAGGAAAGTTCAGGGAGCTTCTTGGTTTGGACAAGTTACTTTAGCTGCCTAAGCCCCTGTTTCCCTCATCCGTAGCTGGGGCAGTGACACCAAACAGCGTCGTCTTCTAAGGAGCGATGAGACAAAGAGGCTCTGACAAATGCTAGTCCGCTTCTCTCCGTCTCGTGCCAGCATCCGTACTCTCTCCGGAACCTGCCTTCCTGCAAAACTGCTTCTGAACCACAGAGGGCCCCAGGCTGGGGTGACTTTCTGACAGATGCTCATTTAAGATGCCTCAGTTTCACCCACTGCCACCTGACGGGAAGCCTGTGGACGAGGGGCAGCTGTATCTTCCTCATCTCTTCAGCCCCGTGTCTTCTAGAACAGCGCCTTGGATTCTGCACATGGCCAGACAGACGGAGCCCAGAACCAGACTCAGCCTTCCCGGCCCCGTTTCCCTCACTTCTTCCCTCTTTCCTTCCCGCTGTTAGCTCCCTGGAGGCCAAGGCCGTGCTCCAGGGCTCCTCGAGTTCCTGTGTCCCTGCTCAGGAGGGTGGGGACGGGGACAGTCTGTAACAGGCCACTTTCCCCTCCGCCGCAGCCACCCAGGCTCCTCAGGGTCTGAGCAGCGCGGCCCAATAAAAACACGATGTGAGCCAAGTAGGTAGTGCTAACATTTCTAGGAAACAGAAAAAAGTTTCCAAAACAAGTAAAAGGGGTTTTAATACTATTTTCAATTTAACCCAATATATCCTAAATATGGTTTCACCATACAATCAATATAAGAAATTAATTATGGGATATTTTATACTTTTTTGATTCATACCAGGTCTTTGCACTTACAGCACGTGCCAACGAGGAACAGCCCCACCGCTGGCACTCGATAGCCACCTGTTGCTAGGGGTTACCACGCTGGACCCCAAAGGTGTAGGGCTTGGAAACAGCTTTTCTAGTCTGTCCATTTCTTCCTGGGCCCTTCTGGGTCCTGAAATCTTGGGCACACCGCTTGTCCGTGTCCTCGGTCAGGAGCGAGCCTCCCAGACCCTGTCCCTCCCCTCTTCCCTCCGCCACTTGTCCTTCTAACTCCTTTTCCTCTTCTAAGGTCCCGTCTGCTCCTGGCCAGCACCTGGGGTGTCGCAGCAGTCTCCGTCTGCGTGTCTGGCCAGGATGCTGCATTCGGGGAGGAGAGAGCGGGGCACTTTCGATCCTGAGGGTGGTGCCGGGGAGGGGAGTAGACCTCAGGCTGGGTCAGTTCCTCCCCTGAGAGCATCTAAAACAACAGGGTCTTTTACGGGGAAAAGAGAACCTTTCTGCCAACGCAGCTCCCGCAGCCCTGGCACTAGGAGCTCTGATCCCTCCCCAGGCTCGACCGCGTTACTCTGGCCCCTGCTAGACCGTGGCCTCAGGAGGGTCTGGGATCCCAAAGGGATGGGATGGAGACAACACTTCCAGCCACTTTTCTTTTTTAGTTTTCACTCCCCGCAGCCCTTTGTGACCCACCTTGGAGTTGCCTCTCTGCTCCTAGATCGAGTTCGCCACAAGCAAGTACATTGATCTTGGAATTCACGGAAGCCCGGAACATTCCGCACTACCGCTCTCCACTGTGCATCTCTGGCCTACAGCCTGGAAACTTCTGGGAATACTCAGAGGCCGCTCCCCCGCCCAGGCCCTGCCTCCCTCCCCTCCCCTCCCCACCATCTCCCCAAAGACCCAGACACCCCGCAGGCTGACACTGCTTCACCCTCTTTCCGGGTGGGCCTTCCTTGTGTTCCCCACAGCACACCCCCACACTTCTTTCACTCCTCACTTCCTGACCTCTTTCTGTACAATGGAAATAATAGTAAAATCTACTTCCTGAAGGTCAGTATGCAGATGAAAGGGGTTGGTGTTTGCAAAGTGCTGAGAATACCCGTGGAGTGCTTATGTAAGTACTTGTTTCAAGATTCTCTTCACAATTGCATGACGTAGATATTTTCCTCCCATTTTAGAGATGAGGAAACTGAGGCCGAGGGGAGTGAAATGACTCACTTGGGCTTCCAGATAGTAAGTGACGGGGCTGAGGCTCATTTCAGAGCTCGCCACGTCACAGCAGGCAGCCTCTCTGAAAATAGAATGAATGGTCCTTGCCCACAGGAAATGTAACCCAGTCAAGGAGACTGCACAGATGCATGGAAAATTCCTGTCTCCGAGCTGGTTCCTAACAGGGGAATCGGGGGGAGGGGCCGAGGAGAGAGACGGGCAGTCCAGCTCCCTGAGAAGCTGTGGTCAGAGGGCTCCTGGCTCTCTGCTCCCACCGCCTCCCAGGCGAGGGCCCCTGCCCACTCCCGGCCCCCACCGGTGCGGCCCCAAATCTCTCCTCTCGGTTTGATCGACTGCCAGGAAAGAAACAACGAAAACCCGACTAGATCAGCAAGGCAGCATATGCTGCTCATGGGAAGTTAAACAATCGCACGGCTGAACAACAGCTCAACACGGAATAGAGGAGATGTCACAAGGCAGGGTATGATTAATCGCCAAATGAATTATTGAAATTGTAATTGCAGAGAGTTCAGAGGAGCGCGTGACTGCCGCGGGCAGGCATGGTCGGGAGAGGCCAGGGAGGGACCGAGTGGGCCGGCCTGCGGCCAGGGCACAGCGCTGGGCTGGGCTCAGGGGAGCGGTGGAATGAGAAGGTGCAGACGTGGGGTGGTGGCGGGAGCTTGCGGGGGCTGCACGGCCCGCCACCGCCTCGCCCCGGCGGCGCCATCCTCCTCTCGGCCCTCCGGCCCTTCGTGTGCTATCCAACACTGTGGGTTCTGGGTTCTAGTCCCCCACCCTTCTCCGGCCGCCTGTGCCTGTGCACCAGTTCCTCTGTCTACACCGTGGGCTGCAAGGGCCTGTCTTCATCTGACATAAGAGAGAAAAAGCACGTCTCTAAGCCTGGGGTGGAGAAATACAGGATCAGCCAAGTTTGTCTCAACTCTATTATATTGAGGCTCATTTTTGCAAGGGTTCAAAGACACAGCGAGCCAGAGCACATTTCCTGAAATGCAAGAGTGGCATAAACACAAGCTTAGAGTGACATAGACCTGAGCCTAAATGTTGCTGTCCTGTAAATGCTGTGTGATCTTGGATAACCTGCTTAACTTTTCTGGGCCTCAGTTTTCTCATCTGTAATGTGGAGCCATGTATGGATACCTCACTGCCTTCAGAATTGCCTCGGAATTAAGTCCTTGCCCAACCCAGGGCTGGCCCGTGGTAGCCCAGCTCCATAAATGATGGTCGTTAAACAGATAACGGCTTAAGTAGCTGTTTCGTGGTTCCCCGTGGACAGCGTCATAAAGGGCGTGACACCCTGTCTGTGCCTGGGTGGCAGGGATGCAGTGTGGTTAAGAGCACAGGGGCTGGAGGATGAAACAAAAGGCGGGACAGGCATGCCAGGCCCCTAGCAGTGGGACCAGCCATCGAGGGGCGCGGCGGTCCCCCAGTGCCCGTGGCTGACCGCTGGGGAAGGCAGGGATGTGAGGCCAGGCCGTGGCCACAACTGTCAGCCATGACGATGGCAATCAGGACGACAGCGCAGGGGGTGGGGAAACAAAGATGGCAGAATACAAAACGGTACACATATGCTGCTTGCAACTGAATAAACACGCTAAGGTAATTTTTTAAAAAAGCAAGAGCTGTGGAATCAGGCCGGTGT